>JANRGW010001667.1:0-11906 GCA_024733675.1 Psilopsiagon aymara | reverse complement strand
CCCCCAGCTTCTTAAGGGATTAAAGGATGTGAAGGAGTTTTTAGCTGTGAGCTGATGACATGGAAGAAACCCGCCAGTTCCCAGTTCCATTTTGGGACCCCCAGCTTTCCTCCCCCCAAATCCGCAGTGCTGGAGTCCATCTAAAGCCCCCTCTTGCAAAACACTTTCATGCTAGAGCATCCAGGAAGGACGGATCTCTGCATCACTGCAAGGGGCAAGGTGCATGGTTGGGTTGTGGGTGCACTGGTACAACTGGATTTGATTAAATCACTTTCTGAGGGTCTCAAGCTGACGCCCATTCCCCAGATATCTCCTCTCTAGAGCCAAGTGCTGCCTTACATGCTCTGTGTTTGGTAAATGAGGGTTATTTATAGCCCTGCCTAACCAGGATTAGGTGTGTTGTCCTTAATCCTCCTGCTTCCCCTCTCCTGTTGACCTCCATCCCGTAACAGCCCCACTGCTCCATGCCTTTGTTGGGAGACTTTTATGGGAAGAAGAGGAGATGGAGGTGCAGAGCGAGGCTGTTGCTGTCCCCGTGTCCCCTGTCCCAGCTCAGGTCCCCTGGGATGCCCGTGGGTGCTTGGGGTGGCTCCAGGATAAGGTCTCTGTGGCACAGTGTGGCTTGTCCCTCTGCTGGTGAGGTCTGTGGTGTTGGGGCAGTGCCAAGCATCATGTCGCTTGTGCTGGGGCTGGCATGTGGCTGGCTGGCTGGCTGCTAACAGCCCTCTGTTTTCCTCCCTCTGCCTTCTCGGTGGGGCTGCCCCATGGTAAGTCGCTCATTTTAAGATGCGAGTGTGCCCCTGTGGTCCCTGCTCCCACGTGCGAAAAGCCTGGCTGTACTGCGGAAAGGGAGGTGGTGCTGGGGTTTGCCTCGCAAAAGAGAAAGGGATTTAAGGCGGGCACTGTCCCTGCAGCACCATCCTCAGGGGCAGAAGCTGAAGAAGAAGCGGCAGGAGCCTGCGCCGGAGCCCGAAGCCAAGCCCCGGCGGCTGCGGGTGAAGAAGCTAGGAGACGGGGGGGCTACGGAGGAGCCCCGAGGCCTGGGACAGGGTAAGCACAGACTCCACGGCTCCCATGGAAATGGAGTGACACGCTGGTGCCCCCCATCCTGCACCCACAAACAGGGGCATCTCCATCACAGGCATCTCTTGAAATACACAGGGGTGAAGAAGCTGAGGAAGAAGAAGGAGGAGAAGGGGGAGGAAGAGAACAATAAGGACCCCAAATTCACCAAGGAGCCTCGGAGGAAAAAGGAGAGCCCAGCCCCCCGCTCCCGCGTGGTCAAAGACCCCAAGAAGCAGCAAGGTGGGGGGTAACACCCACCCCTCTGCAGGCACCCGCTCATGGCATCCTATATCCCCATCTACCATGTCCCACTGGCGCCATTGATGCTCCCAGTGCAGGGACTCTGCATGTGTCTGAGGGGCTTTTGGACCAAACCCCAGCTGTGGAGCTAGGAAGAAAGGGGATGTGGCAGGGGACCTGTGTGTACAGTCCTGGCTGGGGAGCCAGGATTGGGTTGGGACACGCACCCTGGGGATGTGGCTCGTGGTGCCACCAGCTCCCCGGGCAGCTTTTGGGAGCAAACAGCTGGGGCTCGTTGCCCCCACGCTGCAGCCACGAGGTGGCAGTGTGCCATGGCATGCTGTGTCCGGCGCCGGACACGTCGGATGTGCCACTGGCCACCAGCCACGGTTGGACGGGTACTCACGGCCCCAGCACCGTGGCCATGGTGGGATGGGTGCCGCGGGAAGTTCCCTGCTGGCAAGCCAGGATGGCCCGATGCAGGAGGCCATTGCATTGCTGATGCCATGGTGTCACCTCTGTGCAGAGCCAGCTGAGGACTCAGAGGATGAGGAGGAGGAAGACGAGGTGGAGAGTAAAGACCCACCAAAAAAGCTCAAGAAGAAACTACCTAAAGAGCTGCCCACGGGTGAGAGCCGGGAGAAAAAGCTGAAGCCAAAGGGTAAGTACCCAGGGGACAGGGATGGCTTGAGCTCAGCTGCTTTGCCACTTGAATTTGTCCTTAGTGGGATGAGAGGTCCATAGCATTCCATCACCATTGCTCAGGTAGCTGTGGGGCAATTGCCCCCTCCCCAAATCTCCCCCCAGCTCAACCTTTTCTGCACATCCCTGTGCCCATCACTGCCTGTACCTGTCCCCCTGTCTGGCCTCTCATCAGCTTCTCTATTCCACCAGGAGACAAGGGTGAACCTGACAGCAAAGCCAAACCTGCTAAAAGCACCAAGAAGGAGCCAATGTCCATGTTCCAGGTGAATGGGGAGAAGAAGGAGAAGAAAAACAAGAAGAAAGGTACAAGGAGAACAGGGAAAGGGAGTGGCAGCCACTCCTGCTGCCCCATAGCATCACCCTGAGCTGACAGCACCCAGTGCTTCATGACAGTGTCCTCCACATCCCCTCCAGCCGCCACCAGCAGTGATGAGGAGGATGATTCTGACTCCAGCACCAAACCCATCAGGTCGGAAAAGAAGAAAAACCCAGCATCCCTCTTCCAGACTGGTGGGGACCCCCCCAGGGAGAAGAAAGCCAAAAAGAAAGGTGGGAGCCCACCACTGGTGATGTGATGGAGCGTGGTGGGTGCTGCAGAAGTGTGTGTGAGCCTGACCATGGAGAGGGGGTTATGATCAATGGTTGTGGGTCTATGCCAAGTTCAGGTTTGGGGTTCAGCAGAATCAGGCTCTTCCCTCCATGCCCTGCCTGCAGCTCCTCCCAAAGCAGCTGAGAGCGAGGATGAGACCCCGGAGACCCCACAGAAAAACTCCAACAAGAAGGGGAAAGGGAAGAAATCAAAGAAGGTACAAAGGAAAACCCTTAGAGCAGTGGGAGACAGCAGCTCTTCGCCCCTGGGGTGGGTTGGGGGGTGGAGCATCATCCCTAAAGCAGCAGCACTACAGCCTGGGGGAGATGGGGAGCAATGAGCTGAGAAAGGAGCAGGGCACAGGTTTGGCTGTGGAGTCACCATCCCCTCTTGTTTTGCAGTCCAAGGAGGAGAGAGCCCCATCACCTGTTATTGAGGTGGACAACCTGGAGGAGTTTGTGCTGCGGCCGGCGGCACAGGGGATGACCATCAAGTGCCGGGTGACGCGGGACAAGAAAGGGATGGACCGGGGACTTTACCCCACCTATTACCTTCACTTGGATAATGACAAGAAGGTGAGTTGGGGTTGAGATGTGGGGCTACCCCTGGGGCTCTGCATCCACACAGGAGCACCCTCAGGCTTTTGGGGATATGCCCACCTGCATCCCAGAGGCACCTCTCCAGTTCAGAGGAGGCCACAAGGATGATCAGGGGCTGGCTCACCTCCGATGCAAAGACAGGCTGAGAGCACTGGGGCTGTTCAGCCTGGAGAAGAGAAGCTGTGTGCAGACCTCAGAGCAGCTTCCAGGGTCTGACAGGGGCTACAAGGATGCTGGAGAGGGACTCTTCAACAGGGACTGTAGTGGAAGGACATGGTGAAACAGGGGAAGCTCAGGTTAGATCTGAGGCAGAAGCTTTTCCCTGTGAGGGTGGTGAGGCGCTGGCACAGGGTGCCCAGAGAAGCTGTGGCTGCCCCATCCCTGGCAGTGTTCAAGGCCGAGTTGGACACAGGGGCTTGGAGCAACTGCTCCAGTGGAAGGTGTCCCTGCCCGTGGCAGGGGTTGGAACTGGGTGATCTTAAGATCCTTTCCAGACCCAAGCCAGTCTGGGATTCTATCCCACTGTGGTGGTGGATCCCAGATGGGGCTGTTCTCTCCCCCTGCAATTCCTCCTGGGAAATGCCTATTTCAGGGTACCTGGGATGGTGAGAAACATTGGCTGGACAGCCAAGCTGGTGCCAGGCTGGATGCAGACCCTTCTGCCCGCTGGCCCAGCCTGTATTTTGGGCATCATTCCCAGTCCATGACTTGCCCAAGCTAGTGACAGTGACCTGTTGGGCTAAACCTTGTGCAGTGAGCAGGGGACAGCGGTGGTGATGGCCTTGATAATGCCCAATTCCCACACAGTTCCACTGTGCTCCCAGGTATTCCTCCTCGCTGGGAGGAAGCGGAAGAAGAGCAAAACCTCCAACTACCTCATCTCCATCGACCCCACCGACCTGTCACGGGGAGGAGAGAACTTCATTGGGAAGCTGAGGTAGGACTGGAGATGGCACCCTGCTGCTCCATGGGGTGTTGGCTGTCCCGAGCGATGGCTGGGTCGAGCAGGTGGTTAAATTCAGTGTTCCCAATTGCTGGGTCCAACCTGAGGAGTGTCGGGGGGCCGGGAGGGAAAAACAAGCTTGTCTGGTTCCTCCAGGCAGACAGGTCGCGGCTGGAAACGGTGCCCGGCAAGTCTCAGCGTGCTGCACCGCTGGGAGCCGTGCAGCAATTGCGGGGGAGCCCCCGAGGTGGCAGCACCCTCTAACACCTCGATTTAAGGGTGCCCTGAACCTGAGCAAAGAGCTAAAGGATGGGGAAGGATGGCAGTGGCCACGGGTGTTGCAGCTGGAGCAAAGCTGGGTTGGGGGCATAGAGGGGACTTGGTGGCACCGAATGTGGCCATCTCCTGTCCTCGCTGCAGATCCAATCTGATGGGTACAAAGTTCACGGTATTCGACAACGGTGCGAACCCCGACAGGGCCAATGCTGACTGGTCCAACGTGCGGCAGGAGCTCTCGGCCGTGGTCTACGTAAGGAGAGCCTGGGACCTCCTGGGCAGGCGGCAAGGGGGTCCCCGACCTGCACCCCTTCACTGGGCTGTGGCCAGGGGTTGGCAGCGATGTGGGATGGGGCTGGATCCATTCCTGAGCAATCCCACAGCTGCCAGCAAGAGGCTGCAGCCCCCAGAGGATGCTGGTTTTAGAGACAGGGGTTCCTTTGCAGGAGACCAATGTTTTAGGGTTCAAAGGCCCCCGGAAGATGACTGTCATCATCCCTGGGATGAACTCGGACAATGAGAGGGTGCCCATCCGACCCCGAAATGTAAGTTGGGGAGAAACTCCTTGGGGCCTGGATTTGCTGGGAATCACTTTGGATTTCACCCATTTTGGGGTATGGGAAAGATTTCTGGTGTCCCTGCAATTCAGAGCACCTCCCTGGGAGGTGGGAAATGTGGTGGCTGTATTGTTTTCTCCATGCTGGATCCCAGCTGGATACTGCTGCAGAGCATCCTCTGGGCACCCCATGGAGGGTAGCAGGGTTCTGGGTTACAGACACCCCAACTTTGCTCCACACTCTCACCCTCCGCAGGATAACGATGGTCTCCTGATGCGATGGCAAAACAAAAACATGGACAATGTGATTGAGCTGCACAACAAGACGCCTGTGTGGAATGATGAGACTCAGTCCTACGTCCTCAACTTCCACGGCCGGGTCACTCACGCCTCCGTCAAAAACTTCCAGATCGTGCACAACAGTGACCGTAAGCTGGGGATGGGATGGGGGGGTTGTGGGGGAGCAGCACCTTCAGCCGGCCCCAGCACCCCCTGGTTTTGCTGAGGTTTAGTTTCCCCACGCATGGCTGCTTTTGGAGTGCTGGGGTGAAGCCACACAGGGTCTGAGGCGCTGTATGCAGCAGAGGGAGGGAGCGTCACCTGTTGCCAGGCAGATTAGGGCAATGACAAACAGCGCGGGGTGCCGAGCACCCCCCCAAGGCGCTTACAGCCACCCCCTTAGCCCAGGCTGCCCCCAGGATCCCCCCCATACGCGCCCCACGCTGCCCGCGGCTCATCCCGGGGTGCGGCGCGCCCCGGGGACAGTCCCTGGGGTGGCAGCGGCTCTGTCCCCGCCGTTGTCACCTGTCCGGCGCAGTCAGAAGCCCTCGGGCTCGGTGTTGGGTTACGGGACAGAAGCGCCTCTCCAGGGCCCCTGGTTATTTTTACAGATTTCCTGTCACCCGCCCTCCGGTCGCAGCAGTCCCACGGGGGGGTCCCTGTCCCCTGCAGGGGGGTCCCTGCCCCTGCGGGGGGACTGAAGGGTGCCATGGTCTGTGCAGTGGGGAAAGGATGCTTTTTGGTAACATGCACTTATGGTACTGGGGGGGCAGCAGGTTCTTTGGGATGTCACCATTGGAAAGAGGAAACGGCCTCAAACTGCACCAGGGGGGGTTTAAATGGAGACAATTCCTTCCCAAAAAGTGCTCAGCATTGGAACTGCCCAGGGCAGGGCTGCAGTCACCATCCCTGCGAGTGTGCACACACCATGTAGCTGAGGCCCTCAGTGCCGTGGGTCAGTGGTGGCTTTGGCAGTGCTGGGAATGGCTGGATCGGATGAGCTTGAAGGTCTTTTCCAACCCGGCTGATTCTATGGCTCTATGGAAGGGTGGGATGTGTGCTCAGCCTCTTGCTCTCTGTCCCACAGCTGACTACATCTATGGCTCTATGGAAGGGTGGGATGTGTGCTCAGCCTCTTGCTCTCTGTCCCACAGCTGACTACATCGTGATGCAGTTTGGGCGCGTGGCAGATGATGCTTTCACCATGGACTACAACTACCCCCTCTGTGCCGTGCAGGCCTTTGCCATTGCCCTCTCCAGCTTCGACGGGAAGCTGGCCTGCGAGTAGCACCTGCACGGGGACCATGTGCTGGTGCCCAGTGGATGCTCCTGTGTCCTTGTCCTGCTCTGCTTCCTCCATTTCCACCTCTGCATGGTGAATACTCATGGTTACAGCTGCTCCTGTGGTGGCCGGAGGTGCACAATGCCTGCAGAGCACAGTGGAACACTTATCCAGGCAAACTGGGGCCAGATGGCAGAGTCAAGCTCAGGGTATATTTAGCAGATGAGACTGACTGCAATCCCCATCTCATCCCTTTGAGATATTTCTTGGACTTGGACCCTGGAAACTCATCCCCCTTTTTTATGTTCTATTTTTTTAGATTTGTTTGTATTTTGTAGCTCGGTCTCTCAGGGAGGGGGGGTTGGTGGTCTCTGTTTGTGTTTCCTCATCCCCCTGTGAGTGTGCACAGAGCTCCCCTGCCACTGAGCATCAACCCCATTTATTCATACAATCAATTAGGTTGGAAAAGACCTTTAAGATCAAGTCCAACCTTTCTTGCCCTGGTGCAAGCACCCATTCAGTGCCCGTGATGTGTTTGCACACCCAGGGAGCTCCATGCACTGGGTCTAATCCCACCACCTGGAAGCCTTTGGGAATTTGGGTCCCTAAGGAGCATCTTGGCACCCAGAGCATTGGCACCGCATGGGCATGTGCCAGGGGGAGTCACTGGCAGCCACGTGAGATGGAGCTGGCAGCACCAGCACGGGGCTGGGCCAGGGCGATGCTGCCAGGAGGGACCTGGAAGGGAAAACTCTGGGTGCACCAGGAAGCGCCGGTGGGTGACTCACCAGGTGTGGTGCGGCGCTGAGTCATGCTCAGCTCCCAGCCGGGCCCCCCGTGTCCCCAAATCCCTCCAGACCCCAGCGGGTTGGTGGTGCTCTGGAGCCCTGCATACCCCATAGGTGCTCCCTGCTCATGCGAAGGTGACAGATGGGAGATGCCGCCCCAGGGCATAGACCCATGGGTGTCACAAAGGCCTGGGGGAGTCATTGGGAAGGGGAGGAGATGGAGAGGGGCAGGTTGGGGGGGAGCAAGATAGCCTGTGCCTCATTTCCAGCACTAATGCACCTTCGTGGGTTGAGGATTTGGCTGCATGGACAGTCCCAAATTTGATTAATTCAGTGCTGAGAAACAATGGGACATGCCAAGGTGTCCCATGCTGTCCTTGACCCCCTAATAGTACTTCCCTCACCAGCTCACCTCATGCACTGACCCCAGGGTGGGCTATACAATTTGGCGTCCCCTTCCCAAGACACGCACAGTTTTTTCCCCATTTTGGGGGTGATCTGAGCCCCCCAGGGTAACAGTGCGAGAGGTAGCTGGGACAGAAAGGCTGAGGAGCAGGAGATGGATGAGGCAGATGTGGTTGTGCAAGAGGGATGCTCATCCTTGTTGGGAAGTGTCACAATGATGCTGTGGCCCGAAACTGTCCCTCACAGTGATTGCGGGACGGTGAGCTGCAGTGAGACCTCTGGAGAGCATTTGTCCGAGTGGCTTCATGGGTGGAGCAGAGGTTTTCCCACCAGCTGCATGAATGTGGGCTCTGTGATTCATCTGCATACATTTGTGGTGGGGCAGATGAAGGCAGGCAGCTCGGGGACAATGGGACTGCGTGGGACACCATTCCTTATACTTGTGGTGAGATCAGAGACCTTCTTGTAAGCTAAATGGAGAATCAGCAGTTTTGGGACCAGCATCCCCTGGCTAGGTATGAGCAGCAAACGTGGGGAAAGCAAGAGATTTCTGTCCAAATCCAGCTGTGATCCCAACATCTGTTTGGAATTGGGAGCAGCTTGGCTAACAGTTGAGCTAACACTTGTCCCTGTCCCTTCTGATGGAAGCAGAAAAGCCAAAGTGGGGTGAGAAAAAGGAGTTAGGGCTCCCCAAGCTCTCACTGGAGCATGAGCTGCCAATATCCCAGCTGCTCCCTGGGGAGTTTCTCCCTCCCCTCACCCAAAAAGCTTTTGTGTTGCCTGTTGTTGCTTGCAAACCCCTTGGCATTCCCAGCCTGCAGCCCAAGCAGAGAGAAACCCTCTGCCATGGGTGACCAATGCCATGCCACCCCATCCCAGAACCCCAAATCACTTATACAAACCCTCTAACCCAAACCAACTGCAGTGCAAAGGAACAAATGCAAACAATTTAGTAGGGCGATGGATGCTCGGGCTCTTTGTTTGCACTGGCTGTTAACACCAGAGGAGACAGGAATGGAAGCAGTTTAAATGTGTATCTACTTTGGCCGACGGAAAGTGTGACGGATGCGCCGGCAGACCAATGGTTGGGAATGCCAGGGGGTGCGTGGGTGTGAAAGGAATGCTTACTGCAAGAAAAGATCAGGAAAAAGAGGAAAAAAGAAAGAAGGAGCCTTATCAACAGCGTTTGAGCTCAACGTGCGCACCTTCCTTGGAGAAAGAGTTTTCTCTTGCCCCAGGGATGATGCTTTCCCTACACGAGGAAGGCTTTGTGGCTTCTGAAGCTTCATTTCAGGGGGTCGGTAGTGCGAGGATAAATTTAACCCCATGAAGCGCTCGTAGGCACAAGCATGGCCAGTGGCCAGCAGCAACTGCCGGCAGCTCCTCGAGGGAACCTCCTGGGAAATGTGCTTTAGTTTTTACAAAGATGGCTATAAGGCAAAGGGGAGGAAAAAACAAAGGAGGTTCCAGTTTGATGCTGAGCCAGGACCAGTGTCACTGTGGTCCCGGTGGCTCCTGCAGGAGCTGAGTGCTGCATCCCCATCCCACTCCAGTGGGTGGAAGCATGCTGGTCCAGAGCTGAGCAGGAGGATGGAAGTGGGGGGCTCTTCTCTGCTTCTCTCTGCCCCAGATCCCTGTGGCTTGGGGGGCTCTGCATGTCCAGCCCCGAGCACTGACTTATCCTTAGGGGGGATGTGGGGCGTTTCCGTGCGGTTCCAAAAGGCCAAATGCCCCATGGCTGGGCCACATGTGGAGGAAAGGGGCTGGATCCATCCCAGCAGATCTGGGAGAGAAGGCCATGTGGGATAACTTCTCACCAAGCAATGGAAGGGCTGGAGCTGTCAGGTGTGTTCCCAGTGAGCGCCATGCCCAGTGGAGAGCCTTGCCTCAGCTTTGGGGGCTCTTGCTTCCGTGCTTTGAAGCAGTGATGCATTAATGAATTGAAGAAGTGATGGGGATGAGGTGATTGTCTCTCCCCTTCCCCTCCCTGTGTATTTATTTTGGGGGCATTTTTGAGAGGGAAAGGCAAACTCGTGGGCTGTGGGTTTGCAGGATGGGCTCTCGCTTGCCCCAGTAAGCGTCAGGCAGTACTGGGAAAGCCAATGGTTTCCAAGTGCTTTTAGAAGGAATCATTTTTTAATTAGTGAATCCATTCTGGAGAAGTGTTGGAGTTTTACAATGTTGTAGCTGTTCTTGGTGTCTTGCCTAGACTTGGATGTTCTGGCCATAAGAAAATATTATTTATGGCGTTGCTGCTTGCAGCTCTTTTATATTATAATTTGAGAAAGGAAGTTGCTGTTCCCACCAGTGGATGAAGAAAAGCAGAAACAGGGATTATGGACTTCTGAAGGAGGAAAAGAAATACAAATAAAGAGATAGGACTGAAACAAACCACCAAAGTGGGCTTGGATCACCGCAGTCCAGAACCAGTTCATCCCAGTGGTGCCAGCAGTTGGGTTGGATGCTGTAGCCAAGCTGAAGCCAGAGCTGAACCAGGCCTGGCACAGCGGTGACCCCCTTGGTACTCCCCTGCACTCCCCGTTCCATGTGTTCCTAAACATTTGCAGATCAGGCTTTTATTCACGGGCTAATGCACGCTTGTTTGCTCATGCCTTACTCAGCCTAAACTCCTATTGAACTCAATTAAGGCTGTCATCTCCAGGAGAAGTCAATGTCATTTTTGCCCAAGTAAGGGATGAGTAACGAGGGATCTGAGTGGCCCTTGGAGAATAGCAACCATTTTGTTGCAGTTTTGGGGCCAGATTTCTTACAACTTAGCACCAGGCCAAGGGTGGAAGAATGCGATATGGCTTTATTAATCACACACGATTGCTGAATGTGCTGGATGCTTTGGAGACCGCCACTTTACGGGCTGAAGTGTTGGCTTGTCTTGTCCCAAAATGCTTCAGTGCAACCAAGCTCGTCAGGAAGATTAGAAAAACATGTTTCGAGAAGGGATGGGGTGCAAAGAGCATCCCCTCTCCAAGCAGGGCGCAGGGAGGATCGCTCTCCCTGATGTACCTCTGGGGTTTTGGGTACCACGGGGTGTGCTGGACCCCATGGCCAGTGAGGCCGGGGTTTTGTCACGTGTTGCCCATACCCGGGGCCGCACTTCCCGGCAGTCGGGCTGGGTCATGGCCAGGGATTTGCATGCGATCAGCGGCTGTGGCTTAGCACTTTACCACCCATCGGCTGGCTCCTGGCTGGGTTCCCTTGGGAAATCGGTGTGGTGTGGGCTGAGATCCCCATCCTGGGTATCGCAGGGCGGGGTGGGTGTCTGGGAGAGATTGGTATGGGGGGATAAGAGGGGCATGAAGGTGTTTGGAGAGGGGTGAAGAGGGGGATGAAGGCGTTCGGTGGGAGGTAAGAGTGTGAGGATGGGGATGAGGAGGGAGATGAAGGTGTGCAGCAAGGCGCGAGGGCATGCAGAGGATAATGATGATGTGTGGAAGGGGAGAAGGTGACCATAGGGAAGTGCGGATGAGTGGACCAGGATAAAGATGTACGCTGGGGACCCTGGCAAGCTGCTGACGGGGCGGGACAGCAGCGCCGGCCCTGGGCTGCATCTCGGGACTGTGGGCTGGAGGAGGGAGGAAGAGGAGGAGGGTGAGGAAGGCTCCTAGAGGGCGCTCCCAGGGCGCGGGACGAGGCGGGCTCCGGGACTGCCCTTTCCCTAAAAACGTCCCGGCGGAGGGGAAGCCGCGGCGCTCACTGCCGCTGCCCCGGGGGTGCGAGCGGGAGGGACGGCTGGAGGACCGGTGGGAGGATGAGGAGGAGGTTAGCAGGAGGAGGAGGAAGGCCCGGCCCCGCCGCCTCCTGATTGACTCCCAACTTTCTGCTCCTCCCTTGCATAAACTTTCCCGTCCCTGCGCCTGGCTCCGTGCGCGGACCCGGGAGCCCGCCGTGCTCCCTGCATTCCTGCCGCCCTCCCTGGCCCGGCCCCGGCCCGGTCCCGGCCCGGCCCCGGTCCCGGCACCCGCGGCCGGCCCAGCCTTTCCGGAGCACGGAGCAGGTAAGCGCTCCCCGGGAAGAGGCTCCCAACCCCCCTTCCTCCTTCTCCTCCTCCTCCAGCGCCTCCTTCCTCCCGGCCCTCCGGCTGCTCAAAGCCCCGGCGGATGGTGGGGAGGCGGCAGGGTCACACCAGCCCTCCCCCTCCCAACACCCGGCAGCCCCTTACGT
>JANRGW010001664.1:42079-59937 GCA_024733675.1 Psilopsiagon aymara | reverse complement strand
AGGTGTCCTGTCTCTGCTTCCTCCCGGCTTCCCCTCCTCCCTGGCAGAGCATGAGGCTCCAAAAGTCCTTGGTCAGAACAAACATTTCAGCAGTAACTAAAACATTGGTGTTATCAGCGCTGATCCCAGGCAGAAAGTCAAAAACACAGCACTGCAACAGCAACTAAGAAGGAGAAAAATGACTGCTACTGCTGAACCCACGACACCAGGACACTACCATCAATGGCCACCAGCCAGCACAAGAAGATCTGCGGTGGCCAAAAAAGCCCTACTTTTGGTTGGAAAAAGAAAGAATTCTTACATATACATGCATATATATAAAATATATATATATATATATATAAGCTGAGGACAAGTGCACTGTGTCAATTTGTGATGGGATGCGTTAAGCTGTGGCTGCACAACACAGTCCTGGACCTCCTCCGGGATCCCTCGTCAATGGCATGGATTTCAGCATGCAATGAAGATGCATCACAGCAGGGCAGGTGATAACTTAATGAAGCTCAGATTTGGGGGTGTTTGCTCAGCAACTATATAACAACTTTATCAATAAGCCGCTGCCTGCTGTGACTGCAGGATGAAACGCTCTAATTATAAGCAGCAAACACTACCCATATCAGGATATAGCAAATTGAAATATACTGGTTGCTGTGCCTGAAAACAGACAGTAAAATGCCTGCTTAAATTTCTGCAAGTGTATATGCGTACACATAGCAAACCCAGAATATCAGGCAAGAGCAAAGCACAAGAGAACGACTCTCCACCAAGCCCATGCTTAACACTGGCTAAAAATGTTCAGGAGGTGATGTAAAGTTTGGACCATAAGTCCCACTGACCAACACTCACTCCTCCCTGCACCCCATGCAGAAGAGACCCAGCCCCAGCATCCCCCCTGGGTTTTCACACTTGGAAGGGGCTTGACCCAGCATGGGTATGTGGTGTTGGATGAGCTCAGCTGAAGCCATACAATCCATTAATCATAATCCTACCAAGGAGAGAGACAGTAAATCAAAGAGACAACCTGCTGCAAATAAATTACACGGGGGAGGTGGAGGGGAAGAGGAATCGAGAGGAAAAGAGAGAGAACTGCAGAGGGAGAGATAAGGAAGAGGGAAGGAAACAACAGCAAATACCAAAAAAAAAAGAGCACACATCACAGGGAAAAAGAAAAAGACAAAGGGGACCAAATCACATATAAAGAGAGAGGAGATTGGGCTTTTAATGCCTTTTGTTTTCTTAACTGTAAAACTACTTCAGAAAAACTGGGAACAACTTTTAATCCACCAAGCTCAAACCCAGGTACCGAATGCCAGGAGAAAATCTCAGGACAGCTTGTTACAGGTAACCCAATATTTTCCAAATATAAAGGTTCTCATTTGCTCCTGTAACTGAGGAAAGTCAGTTGCTGATATCATACCTTTTTTAATTGCAAACAGGCCACAGATACACAAAATCCACACACAGATCATAGTCCATGCCTAAGTATTTACAGATGGGAGCAGATGTGTTTGGCAGCTCAAAATCAAGCAGCAACAATGGCCAAGAGAGCGCTTTAAAGAATGCTCTGGCCCACCAGGACAGAACCAGCCATCCCAAGAGCCATCCCTACTATCACCACCCAGGAGCACATGCCAAAGCAGATGAAGACTTAAGGTCGGGTGCCTGAGGACACTCTATTCCTTGTCACACAGTCAGGTGTCTTCAGCATCAGATGGGCACAGCATCTTGTATCCTGGGCCTCTTGGGTAGAGACCTACAGGCTTGAACAACCATCTCACCAGCCAAGCAAGTGAGGAGGATCCAGTACCCCAACCCATCACAAATTCCAGGGGAAGCATAGCACCTTAAGGGATGGCAAGGATAAACCAAACACGGGGGAGTGATGTCAGCAACTTTGTGTTTCTGCTACTTTTTCTGTAGCTCAATACTTGGTCATCAGCCATGTATAGTATTGGCTGCACACGGCGTGCTCCAGGCAGGCTGAATGGAAGCAAGCGAGCTCACTCAATGAGGAAGATATTCTGCCAGGAGCTCTTCCCTTGGGAAGGGATAGCTTGATCTTCATCATGCTATATATAAGAAGAGAAGGAACCCCCCTAAAAGGAAATAAAATAAGAGCAGCATTTAAGATTTCACAGACAAGGACCATTGAAGCCTAATGAGCTCAGTGAAACTGGGATTTTCCTTGGAAAGGATAGCCTTTAAATACAGAATTAGTCAACTAAGAAGACAGAGCAACCATAAACATCAATAGTATCTGCAATTACACATGCTAGGATAAATTAAAAAGATGCGTAGTCTTCATGTGTGGATACATAGGACATTCATCGGTGGAACTGCACGAGGATTTCCTCAGCAGCATGCTCGCATGACTT
Source organism: Psilopsiagon aymara (assembly GCA_024733675.1). Taxonomy (NCBI): domain Eukaryota; kingdom Metazoa; phylum Chordata; class Aves; order Psittaciformes; family Psittacidae; genus Psilopsiagon; species Psilopsiagon aymara. Next base: position 57,562 of record JANRGW010001664.1, on the reverse strand, counting down.
ACGGCTGCACCGTGCTTGGCTACGAACCCAGTCTTCAAGGCCTACTCCAGCGTTGCCTCTGTGCTGGGGGTGCATGAAGTTTCGCTGAACTACTGCACCAGACCTCTCTGTGAAGCTCTGCTTCCCTGCTGGATGTATTTTGCCTTAATGTCAGATAGCAGTGCCTATGAGGAAAGCTCTAAAAGACAAAACATTTACCCTGCATTTCCCTTCTTTAAAGATTCAGGATGAGTCGCAGTCTTGGACCATGTTCTCCAGAAAACCTTTGCTCTCACTACAAAAACATGCTTCTCGCAGAGCCCTAAATCTGAAATGCCAGCCGTAAAGAGCCCTCATGATGAGAGGTGCACCTGGCATCGTCCAGCTCCTATTTACTAGATCTGATTTTAAAATGTCACAGGGATTCTGCATGAGCTATGAACATGACAGACTGCTCAGATGGCAAGCAAGTACCATCGGGGGACTGAAGCTTAGCGAACAGCATCCCTTCACCCATGCGCATCTCCTCCCAACACAGCCAAGGGCCTCGTGTTTCAGACACCAAAATCTGGGAGAAAATCCTCCCTTTTCACCCCGACAAACACCCTGGCTGCCAACAGCAAAGCCAGACTGCTTGGTCGAGCCAGAAAACAGTTTCCTCCCCTTCCCAACCAAAATTAGAGGCTTGCAAAGAAAAATCCCATTCTGGACAAGCCAGTGTGGAGCAAGCACACAGTGAGCTTGCTGGCACCGCCCGCCATAGAATAACAGCAGCCAGATTTATCCTCTATTTTTTAATGCAGCACCTGACACGTACTAAAGCCTTCAGGGAGGCCAGTCAATTATTTTTCAGGTGTAAATAATAACCGAACAATAGCAACAGTACTGCTGACACGATGCTGCATCCTGAAGATTGTGCCCTGGGAGCCTCCGAGGGCGGAGAGGAGGGAAGGCAGGCTAGCAAGGCTGGAAACATGCAGGGATGCTCTGGCTGCCACTAGAGACGTGGAACTCAGCCCTGGCCTTAGTGTAGCACAGGCATCGAGGAGAGGAGGTGGAAATATTGAACCTCAAATGGAAGAAGCTGCAAAAGCTTGTTGGGAAGCGGCTCCTGCGCCACCTCCCTCCCAGCACCGGCCGCCACGCCGAGCATCAGCTCTACAGTTTTTACACCATATGGAGTCATCTCACAAGTGCAAATGAGGCAAAGAGCATGAGAGGCAAAGTGAAATAAATCTGCGCCGCCACAGGGGCTGCTGGCAGCATGGGAAAGCCTCTAGTGGGACACAAATGGGAGTGGAGGAGGCTCTGCTGCATCCCCCCTTAGTGGATAGCCCCATCACCTGCCCAGTCCTCCCCACCATAAAGCTGGGAAAAGGAGGGAAAGGGGATGTAGCAAAGCCAACAGGTCCGTCGCAAAGGGCACAGCACCCTGTGAGCAGATCCCAATGGGGTTTTTTTGCTCTGGCCCCACAACCGGATGCTGCTTCCCAAAATGTCCTGCAAACCCATCCCTTGGCTTCACAGCTTTGCCTGGAACTTAACTTTTTTCTGTCTTTTTATTTTTCTCCACTCTGATTCAGGCTAAACAGCCAATGGCCAGGATCTGTAACTATCCTCCATCCTCTCCCCAGAAATATTACTATCAATCTGAGCTATCTTTGGGTACCTATGCACATGATAGCTGGCCCATTGAGTAAATAAAATGTGTTTGCCAAGGTGTCTAAACACCCATCTACACAAGGTGCCACATCAGCTCTGACAGGCCAGTGGAGCTGCGTTAAACCCTTGCCTAAAATACTGACAACTACAATTAACCCTTTAGAAGGTGTTCTTCATTAATGGGGTGCACTGCAGGGGCTGCAGGACCCCTCTTCATAAGCTGTTGGTGCATCACCTGAACTGTGCCAGGAGCTGTGGGCAAACTGCTGCCTATCTCTCCTGCTCAGGCCCTATGTCACCCAAGTTTCTCCCCACCAGGATCTGTATTCTGTGAGAAGAGGGGAAAAAAGGAACACTGCTGTAAGTCAACCTCAGATCACAAGGTTTTGCTTAGGACTCTGCTTATGCCAAGCTTTTCCTGCAAGCTGCAGCTGACTGAGCTGTTGTGCATCCACAGCTCCCAACAGCCCTCAGAGGCAAGGAAGGAGGAAGAGGAGGATGCTGGCAGGAGGCACTGCTTGGCTGCTGGCCTGCCCAGCACCCCCTGCCTCCAGTGCCTGCACGGGTGCAAGCTGGGAAAAGGCTCTAGCATGAGGACAGCCATCTGTGTGCCGGGAGTGGTGCCAAAGCAAGGATGGGGATTGTTTTCCCTACACACACACACCAGGAAGGTCTCCTTCCCAAGTGCCCAGGTAAAGATGACTTAATACACAGGTGAGACCACACCAAAACACTTCACATGGGGTTGCAAAGAGGTAAACAAGGAGAAGTCCATTTGAGCTACCTCCAGCAGCCTGCCAGTCACTGGCCAGATCCCAAGGAGGTTCCTACAATCCTCTGTGGGCAAGGGATGGTCCCAGCATGACGGGCACAGCTCCATTTCACGCAACACCAGCTCTGCTCATTTTTAAAGCAGCACCATTGATGATAAAGTTCCCCCTAAGCTCATCTCCATATCAACCTGTTCTCCTGATGACGCTGACCCATCCTCCCTGATTGTAGTTTCCTTACTGAAATAAATCACTTTAAGTGCACGTTGTGCTCTGGGTCTCATTACTGTTCATCATCTTCTGCACAACGGAGCTGTCACATCTTCACAAACTCTGTCACCTGGGTGACACAGAAGCAATTTGGGATGGCAAGCAGGTGGGGAGAAAGCACTCAGAGCTCAGCAGGGTACCAGAAGCTTCCTATCCCTCTTCCTGGCAGCTTTCATATGGTGGGCTCACACTTTCCAGCCCCTCACAGCACAAAAACTCAGGAGAACAAAAGCACGAAGGTGCAACAAGAGTGCAAGATGGGATCATTGAAAGCAAGTACCCAGAAGATGGAAGGATGTCAGGAGCAATGGCAGATGCACATTGATGGCCAAAAGCATCTTCCTTCAGTGAGGTATATCCCTGCAGGGAAACTGCCTCCAGAAGAGGTGGCAGAAACTCTTTCCTCCCCTTTCCTCCCCAGATTTAAATCAGAAACACCTAAAGAAGGAAAGGAGGAAGAGCTGAGCACAGGGGCAGCAAGATGATCACCAAACCTTCTCTGTCGTGGATCCTAGGCAGCATCTCATTCAACTCCTCGTCACAGATGGGTGCTTCCAACCCTACCAGGTTACTTCAGATTAATATGGAACAGAAGATCACAGTCACACTGCACATAGTACATTAAAAGCTCTGTGCCAAAACCCATGAGGGCAGATCAGACAGAGGTAATGCAAAGGCATTGTTTGCCTGTCACATCACTTCTGAAAGCCAAACACTCAGAGGGCAAAAAAGGGAGCAATTAAGGATGCTGCTGATCTTGTAATGTCCACAAAGACGAGCCTGTGGGGTTTTTTTAATCGAGAAGTGTAAGTGCTACCAGCTTCCAGATGGCCAGCAGCCCCACGAGGGGCTGGAACCTGCTCGGTATCAAAGGCCAACCTCACTGGCAAGGAAGGAGCAGCTCATCCATTGCCATGCAGCTGACACCTGCATCCCTGCACATCAGCATGGCTCCCTAGGAAAAGGAGCTGTTTTCCAATGCAGTATTTAGGACAGCACAAAGGTTGGATTTCCCAAGTACACAACACCTACATACACCCCTGAGCACAGCCATGGAAAATATGTGCTGTTCTCATCCCTTCCATAAAGACAACACTCATGCTTGCCTCAATCTCTCTATCTCCCCCTTCGCATTGCAACCTCATTGGAAAATACCCCTCATTGCCCCAGTGATCACGGCAGGAGAAGATACCCCCAGAGATGCAGGAGGAGATGATCAAGGAGATGCATGTGCACCAGGACATCTAACACTGCCAGGAGGGACACCCCAAGTGATCCCACAGGCTTTGCTCCTCTCTCCCAGTATCCCATCCCAGAAACCCAACCAGCCCACTGCAGCCCAGCCTAAGAGACCCTGTGTCCCCCCCTCTTTGCCCAGGGCACTTGCACACATGCTCGCACACGCCAGCACGGAACAGGAGGGGAAGCCGTGTTGCAGAAATAACACAGGCACACAAACAAAAGAGCACAAGCCATTAATCTGGGTGAACCAAAGGAAATGAAATCATTATGTCTGCAGCTACAACATCCCGAAGAACAAATTTCCTGCCTGGATAATAAATGGATTCTTTTGTTTCACGTTGGCCCCAACCACGTGAGTATCTTGGCCTATTCCTCATCCAAAACGTCTTGCTGTATAAATACCCAGACGGGCTCGAGTTTCAGCTGCTAAAAATATGTTTTAATTACAATAATATATAATAACAAAAAAACCCCAGAAAGTGCTAGATCTAGAAGCTCCCCTTGCCTCCTAAACAACCTCTGAAGGCTTTCCAGTGTGCACGCAGGCAAACAAAAAGTCCAAAAGTTGCCAATAACAGCTGAACAGCACAAATGCAATCTTTAAAAGTAAGACCAAGGCACATGCGAGGCAGCCCTGGGTTAATGCCCAGAATAAGTAACCCCTGCCAGAAAGAGAAGTGATGGGTTCAGAAGTATTTGAAGCACTGATGCCCCAAAAGTACCTTGAAGGTATCTCCCAGTAGCAAGACAGGCACACTGCTCCTGACCTCCAAAACATCAGTGCTGTGCAGGTTTTCTCCTGAGCCAGGTTTTCTGCTGGTGCCTCACTAGGGCTTGGGTTTTGTTAGCTAGATGGATGGAGTTCTGGCCTCTCCTGGCCTGCTGAGGGTATGCATCAGCTCCAGGAAAGGCTCTGGGGTCTCAGGGGAATGCAGACTTCTAAGAGAGTTGAGTCAATTATTGGTTTCACCCAATACTTTAACTGCAACTCCACCAGATCACTCTGTTAAAACCATTTTTGCATCTAACTATGTATTTTGCTTCTGACTTCAGCTTTTTTTTCACTCGCCTTCCCAGTTTTACAAACACATAGCAAATGCTGCATCAAGTTTCAAAACAAGACATGGTTTTGAATCCAAACATCAAGTTTCTTGGTGCAAAAAGTCTGAACTGTTTGGATGTTAAAGAGATACTTCCTTGAATGGAAAAAAGCTCCAAAATCCCCCAACGTAGAAGGCAGCCAAAGGCAGAAGATTCAACCAAGGCCATGACACTCAGTCATAGTTCTTACTGTCTCTGGGTTGTACTTGCTCTCTATCACCCCACACATCCCAGCATCCCGAGGCAAAACACTCTTCAACTTCAAAGACAAGCAGAGGAAACCCCATTTTAAAAGCTGGCTTGGTGCATCGCACCAGCAAAACTTCATTTTCCTTTCTGGGTCATCTTTAATGTCAATTACATTATGGACACTGGGAGAAGCGTCCAAGCATAGCTGCTGCCTCATTCCAATCGCTTATCACCACTGTTTCTTCAAGGAAGGGGAGGGAAAAAATATGAAAGTCCTTGGAAACTAAATGTTTACACACCCACGTACGCTAATCCCAATGGATCTAAGGGTGGGAAGCCTATTTAAAAAGCCATCCCTAATTACTTTCCCATCTGAAAGGGAATAATCTGGTGATTAGCTAGAACACTTTATGTTAGTAATCACATATTTTTGAAGAGGAATAATCAGCTGGTGTGTGCACAGACAGTACAGGGACCCAACAAGCAGTGCCAGGAGCTGGAAGTACAGGGGGTTACTAGTGCAATACACAGATTTATCAAGAGCATCTTTCAGTCCCTTTTTGCTGATGTATTAGCAAAACTAACTCTCCTATCAGACAGTAAGGTGGTTTCTGCTGGAAAAAAGCTAAGCAATCCAGACCAGGGGATGTACATAAGGATTTCCAAGGTCCTCCTGCCACTGCAAAGCAAATAGCAATAATCTGCTAATTGGCAACAGCCACTGCGCTGCTCAAGGAAAGGGCTGAAGTCTTCAGGATAGGTGAAAGTTTGATTATAAGACATGCATGGCAGATCATTTAGAGAAATAAAACCACATTTGCTTTGCCACAGCCAGCTATTAAAAGTGGAGAATGTTATTTCAGGTAATAAAGAGCAAGACCTGAGGACCAGCCTGGGAATTCAAATTTACAGCTTGTATCAAATTCATACGCTGTAAAACTTCACCTAGTTTATAAGTTTCTCACCAACTTCATAAAACATGTTTTATTATTATTGTTTTCTGACTCTCCTGCCTTAATAAAATTCCTCTCCCAGCCTGTGTGGGTGTCGCATTATAAACATTTGCACTTTGATTCATTCAAGACTGAAGCAAGCTTTCAAGGTAACCTATTAGGAATACTTTAAACGTTTCAAAGACATCCCAGTTTCCCCTGAATGTTGCAAAGCTTTAAAGCAATAAATAAAAACGTGCCTTGCCACAAGCCACCTCCAAAAATCTGCTGGGCTGCTGACTCAAGAGACCACATTTAGGAGCGAACGAGTTGCACACCAGCCCGGCAGGGTCCATGCCTGGCATGGGATGAGAAAACACATGGGTTATCAGGGCACAGGGGAAGGCAGGTACCCACCCATCACCCCCCAAGCCCCCTTAGCAGGGAGCCCTGGGATGCTGCTCAGTGGGTCCCACTGGTTGAAGGCAACCAGACCACTTCCTCACAGTTAGGAGCCAGATTGTGCAAAAGCAAGGGTTTCCCCATCTGCAATCAGCCCCAGTGCTGGCACACAAAGGCAGAGCGGGAGGGTGCTCTAAGCAGCATCCTTCTCAAAGAAGCCCATTTTCTCCAGTCTCAGCCAAAGCCCGTTGAAGTTAATGAGCGTCTTTTTATAGCTTTCAGCAGGCTTTCGAGCAAGCCTTTCAGTGCAGGGGACTCCAGCATGTGCGCAGTGGTGCCAGCCATTGCAGTAATAACCCACGCACTGTGCAAGGAGGGATAATAAAAGCTGATTTTTATAAAGATACTGAACACAATTAGCTCTCAACCTTACAGCTCCCACCAGCCTCCTTCAACCTCCTCCCCTCTAGAAGGTCAGCTCCAGCATCCATTGGAGGAGCATCACCAGTTGATGGACAGAGTTTGGAAAGGTCCTACCTCAGCTGGGTCCAAATTAAAGGCATCAACGCCTTTAATTCCTGCACGGCTGAGGTTTTTCTCCATTTCACTGAGGAAGAGTGAGGCTACACTGGTGCGATGCATGTGGCTCAAGGAACCACACCATCTCTCCCAGGAAACGAGGCATAGAGGTGATCCTCCTATATCTTATTAATCCAGAAATTACCCCTTTACAGCTTTGTACCCGGTCACAATAACACCATTTTATATGACCTCACAGTGCCTCTGTCAATAGCCTGACAGGCTCAAGCAATTTAGACCCTCACCAGCAACTCCATCTCAAAGACCATGCATCTCCAGGAAGTCCACCCACTTGCATGAAGCTTCCGGACAGCTTCAGCCAAACTCTACAGGCTGAGACATGCAGCATCTCAGGCTCCTTTGCAGCCAGGTTGCGCTTCTAATTGCCAGCACTCGATAAGGGATGCAAAGACCCAACATCACTGCTTAAAAATAATTACAGCAGTAGTTATATGAACATATTTGTTTAATATGAAAAGCAGCACTGAAGCATCACAGAGCGCTCTGAGAGCATCTTGCTCCTGCTCTGTCCCTGTGTGCCCATTTCATTCCTTGGGCATCTGGAAATTTCAAGGGACTCCAGCAACAGGCACTGTGGCTACTTCTATCCCTGTGACAAGCACTGCAGCTACTAAACCCTTGTAACAAGCATTGTGACTACTCAAACCCCAGCAACAGGCCCTGTGGGTACTCAAACCAGACAAGTGTAATGGTGATGGAATCAGAACCGACTCCAGCAAGCAACAAGCCAACAACACACACTGTCTCTCCTGCCTTAAAAGACAGTTATGACAGATGGAGCCCAAAGACATGGACTAAATTAACTCAAAGGACTTTTATAGGGATGGTCCATAGACTGAGGGAATGATATCTCTGTGTGTAAATCTCAGAAGACTGGAAAGGTGATGGTCTGTCCCTGTGCGGCCATCTCCTTCCTTGGGCATTTAGAAATATGAAAGCATTGGGTGAAAACCAATAAAATTAAGGTGCTCAGCCACCTATCAAAGCCAGCACCCAGGTATTTCTCTGAGCTGCCCCAGCTAGTCCCCAGTATGTGAGCCTGTACCCCTCTCAGCTCCCCCCAGCCGGAGGACAGGGGGCTGCCCAATGGAACTGGAGCAGATCCCGCTCAGCCAGCCCTGTTCTCCTGCTTCCCAAGGGCAGTGTTTCCTTTTCAACTCTTCTGCTGGGTTCCCGGTTTTCCTGGGGAAGATGTAATTCACACCCCTTCGCCTCTTCCACGGTGATTTAATGTCTTTTGAGCAAAAAGCAATTATCCTCATATCAACAGGACCCTGGTGAGGACGATAATGAGTCAGCTCCGACCCTGCGGCTAAGGAAGCAGCTGAAGCGAGTGGAGGCCTCTGGTAATCAAAGGCACATCCCTGGCCTCCAATGGCATAAAGAATAAAAGAAAAGAAAATTTAAAGCCTCCATACAACTTCTGCTGTTGCCATTTTTTGCTCCATCCCTCCAGGCATGGTACAGGTTATAGCACTAGGAGAAAGGGGACCAACACCAGCCCTGTGTCCCTTCCACTTTGCCATGTAGATGCATTTTGGGTGCTGCTTGCCAGCTCACCCACAGCACCCCACAACAGGGAGCTAGCACAGGGGGAGTGGTCTCATACTCAAAACACAACACCACATGCCCGTTTTCCCAGGTTTTGGAGCTGAAGGAGCACCCCCCTAATTTGGAGTTAAGCCCAGAATGAAGAAGACCTGCCCTGCCCCAGGACTGGCATTCAGGGCCAGATAAAAACGGGTGTCCCCATATTCTGCCCTGCAAATGGAAAGAAAATAGGGAAAAGGATGCAAAGACATATACCTGCAACAAGTCTTGGCCTTTGGAGGACTGGAGAAGCTCCTCAGCAGATGGCAGAGGCATGGGGAGAGCATCTAGTGATGCCAAACACCAGGGCAATGGGCTGAGCTGCTCTTCCCCTCAAAAAACACGAATATATAGCCAAGCAAAGACATCAAAACCCAGCCACGTTCAAAGCAATCCAAGGAAGATGCTAGTTAGGTTTGAATAATCCAAAACTTGGTTCCCTGTTGCTGCTGGGTTGCAGCATACACAGTCCCAGCGCATCAGAGAGACAGGCAGGATGCAAGAAAAGACTTTTTGGGAAAAAACATCATGAAACAATCCTTTAACAACATAACAAAGCCCCTATGTGGGATGGGAGAAAAGAGACTAAAAGCTAAAAGGATATCCACAGCCTCTCACCTATTCCCAGCCTCCACTTTCATTCCTTGCATAACGCATCAACACTTCATCAGCTTTGAACAACAGTAACACCCACTGGATGCCTCCCCAGATATTAAATGTGTTTCTTACTACACAACAAGCGCATATCTGAGGGTTTATTAATAAGAGCTTATCACTCAGCATGGCTATTTCCCAATTAAAATAAATAAATAAACAAATACTGTAACCCCCTATCCCCCCAAAAAAAAACCAACCAAAATAAACTTAACAGGTTTATGTTGGAAGAAGCGAGGCCGAAGGAAAGTCATCTTCCTTGGCCGGGGCTCAGCGCAGGGCTCCTTCCCCTTTGAACTGTTGCCTCTGATTTTTCACCACAGGGCTCCCAGCAGGAACTTATTAAAGCCAGACCAAAGCACGTATGCTTTAATAGTAATTAGGTCACCCTGGGTTGTGGGCTTAGCAGGCAAAACTATAATTATTTAGAAACATCAAGTTTAAATGCCAAAGAGTCTTAATGCAGCTGAGCTAATTAACTAATTTCAACGAAGTAACTGATTAGCTTAAAAAAGAAAAAGAAAAGGAAAATCAATGATCGTAGACAACAACATTTTCTTTTAACAGGTTGTTTTCTTGCAGCAATTCTCAATTGCACAAAAGGAGACCAACAACCCCCGCTAACCAAATATTATTGTAATTAAATATTCAACAGAAAGCCTCTTCAATTATTCAAAAGACTGATAACACTTGTTTATAATTGGGGTGGTGGAAGAGGCTTCCAGAAGCAGGGATTCTGCACATCATCAGGCGCTGCTCACAGATGCAAACCCACATGGGCAGATGGGTCGTGGCATCAGTACATGGTGCAGGTTCTGGCACAGCTCCAGACACCACTCCCATCCCTCCTGCAGAATCTAAACCCAGGAGAAGGATGCTTTCCAGTCTCGACATAAGAAAATGGACCATATGGTCCACATGCTTTCTGGATTTTTGTCATTAGACCAAAAACTTAAGGGACTAATGGCCAGTTTCCAGGTTTCACACCATTTTCCAACGGTAGCACTATTCCACCAACAGAGAACCAGGAGGAAAAGCAGACCCCGGTGTATCATTGTAACTCACTAAGCAGCATTACCATAGGAAATTACAAATTAGCTTTTCAGCAAAGGATATGGGGATATTTAGATTAGCTTTAGAGGAACTACAGAACCTTTCAGTCCATTTATCAAAGCTCTCGTAGCTCCAACTTCCAGAGAACTGAAACAATAATAAATACTGAGCAGGGAAAGTTAATCTCTGCTGAATGCACTTTAATAATTCAAAAGTTATGAGAAATTAATAAATAAAGCAGACCCTTTAGCTCCTACAAACACACATCACATTTTTCTCACCATTTCTCATGATGTGACTGTGGAAAATGGATGGTGACTCAAAGAAGAAAACCCAAACCAAACCACAAATATCAGCTATGCCTGGGAGCAACCACATTTACAGTGCAAGAGGGAGCCACATCTGCCATTTATCTGGAAAGCAGTAGAGCTGATTTGGGCAAGAGTTTGCTCACATTGCCCCCAAAACAAGGGCTGTGTTGCCTCTGCCTACTACTGGATGGTGTCCACATCAGCCCTGCGCCTGCTCCCTCACCTGCACACTAAAGCAGCCTCTTAAGCTGCTCACCTTTGGAAAGACTGGTTTTAGCTCCTAAAAGCTGGACTGTGCAATAACCAGCCTGGTATCCTGGGGCCATCCAAGGTCCCAGCTCCCTCCTGACGCTGCTCTGATATCACTCCATCCCTTTCTCCTCCCACACCAACCTCCACCAAGAGGGGAAAACAGGAGGGATGCCAGAGGCTCAGCCAGCAGAAGCACCCTGTGTCCACAGGTGGACCATGACATATCTGAAAGACTTCTGAATTCATGTTCATCTACCATCCCCACCACCTGGCATCATTTTGCAAGGTGCTCTCGGTCACCAGTGGACTCAAACCTCCATCGTCTGGGCTATCCACACCACTCCCATCACCCCAGCTCCAGAGACCTCCACAAGCCACAGGCACTCTGGCTTCGTAACATCACAGCTGAGACTGTGCCTTTCCAAATTGCTACCCAGCAAATACCCAAGCTTAACATTTGCCTTGTGCAAGTATTCATGCGCGCAACACTTGATAGCTCAAATGCTCGCAGAAAGAGAACAAGGTCAAATTGAAATACACTTTCAAATTCTAATGAATAATTGGGGAAAACATTCCCTCCCCCAACCCCAACTATTTACTCAGCCTCCCTGTGCTGTTAAATGACTGCTAATACCGACCGTGTCTGTTCACAGGGAACGAAGCACTGCAGCACCTTTTGGGCTGTATCATAGAAGTCTGGGTATCCTGCATGAAGCCATTTCCACACCAGGGCACGACAAGCTCATACCCACAGCTGGGAGAGGTACAAAAAGCCTCCTCGAGCTGTCTGGATCTCAGCTGAGGGAGCACAGCACACACCACAGGCATTACAAGAGCAGCACTCTGGGAGCCTCAGCCTTGCTCCGAGCATCTCTTCCATCAGCTTCATACAATCAGTTAGGTTGGAAAAGACCTTTAAGATTATCACGTCCAACCTCTACCCCAGGACTGCCAAGTAAGTCCACCATTAAACTATGTCACTAAGGGCCTCATCTACACCCCACAGCAATCCTGCTGCACTAGGGACCAAGACTTTGCTGACCCGATTAGCATTCAGTTTCCCGTTGCCCAAGGTACTATTTTCCCCCTTTCACCATATCTGAGTATTTCTTTCACTTACAGAACCCATTTCTGCTAGAAACATCTATTATTTAGCACACTGGCCTGGATCCAGGGCCAGACAAACATATTCAGGCTACTTCATCAAACATCAGTAATTCCTTCTGATTTTTAAGGCCAGCATAAGATTTTTACTCTGCCCTGTTGTGTTAGGAGCTGCATCTGGCTTAGGGATGAGGCCACTTTACAAACCCCCCTGGCAGCTCATGCCACAGTAGAAAGGGCCACTAAACACACTGGAGTACAGGACAGCAACCCTGTGTCCGTAGGGAGACAGTAAGCAGAAAGCAGAAAAAACATATCAAAGATCCCACATTTTCATTGACTGGAGAAACCAGCAAATAGTAAAAACAAGAAAAATACCAGCAACACAGGTATCTGCAATCTCAGGCCAGTTTTCCATGACTTGACAAAAAGCTTTCCCTTCAGGCTAACAAGATCTGGGCTCACTCATCATGCCAAAGATAAAGTTTTTCCCTTTAGGGTTTTTGGGTTGTTTCTTTCCCAAATAGTTTGTGCAAAAAGGTAAGAGTAAAGGAATGGCTAGATATTAGCACTTGCAAATTCCCACGCAGGATAACAGCACTTGCAAATCCCTCCTGAAGACTTCTTCCTAGCTTCTCCTTGAAAACCGCTCTGCTCCCGGTGAAGCAGCTGGGCCAAAGGTGGAAGCCCACATGGTGACAGCAGTGATGGGAAGGGTGGTGCGGCAGCCACCAGCTCTCAGCTTGCTCGGTGCAGGCACTGCTCCAGCGCCTGGCGGAAACAGAGGAAGCCCAAAGGATGCCTGCAACAGATGTGTGGATCCTGAGCCAAAACGGGAGGAGAGAGGGCGCCTGGGATGGGCATCACTCAAGGAGCAGGAGCCAGGGACAACACTCTCTATGCAAACTCCCCATCCCCAGTCCTCCCTCAAGCTGTGATTCCAAAGGCGAGGCAGGTAAGTGAGCAGATAAGGACAGAAAGCAAAACTAAGCCGGATCTGTCAGCCCTGAGCAAGGCTTTTCACCTCCCTCCCCCTGCTTTGTTTATCGTGATGCTGCAAGCAGCAACACAGGAGATGGAGAGAAAAACCTGTCTTTTAAAAGAGCAGGCATGAGGCAGGGAGATGATGGATAGGTGAGCAGGTAGGAAGATTAAATAGCCTGTGTGGAGAAACTGCACCAAAATGGACATCAGCCCCAACTGACATACCAGCACCTCAAACTCCAACAGCTCCTGTATTAATAGGTGCAGCGATGGCCCATTACCTTCCTCTCTATATGCTAAATGTGACTATATTTGGTTCAGCTAACACAAGAGAGAGCACGCGAGCGGCGCCTAAGTGATTGCAGGGTGTGGGAGAGATGGAGTATTTCTTCCTGCTGTCTTCTCATGTCCCTCTTCCTCTTGACAAGCCACAAAAAGAATTTCAAAGCTACTATAAAGATCCAGGTGTCCAGCAGAAAGCAGCCAGCCAAGCCCCAGGATTTGGTAAAAATCAAGCAACCACAAGAAAACTCGGATAAGCGACTCCACAATCTCCAGGTTCACGTGCCGCAGGCAATGAGTTAGCAAGGTTTTATGGAGGATAAAGAGATGTTTGCAGGCAGCCCTGACCCCACCTGCATCCTCCTCCGCCTCCGACTGGCTCCAGACCCTCAAACATCTCTCCCCCCTCCCTCCACCATCACAGAAAAAAGACTTTTTGTTTCAATGGCTCATCTGGGATGCAGGAAGCCATGGCACAGCCGTGCTCCAGCCGTGGCTTTGACTTACTGTCAGAGAGAGCTGACGGCAAAACCGGTCTCACGGCTGTTCCAGCGGAAAAGCTAGATCCCAAGGTAGGTGAGGCTCTAGGAGATGCTTCAGCTTGGGTAGCAAAACCCACGTTTCAATCGAGCAAATGCAACCTCTGCACCAGGAGGATCCGTAAGATTTAAATAAGCTCTATAAAAAGGTGTTTTCCTTATAGGACCATGCCAGGAGACTGTCACCTTAAGTCCAAATCAGATTTGATCGCTCTGCCTCAGGAATTTCTCATCCAAAAATTCCCCTTAAATCTGAGATCTCTTCCAGGATACTACTTTACTATCCAAGTCATTTCCTCAGCTGAGTAGAAATGACACTGCTCTTCAACAGGTTCAGTCCCAGGCAGGGATGCTGCCTCTGCCAGCCCAGCACATACTCTCAGGGATGGCTTGGGGCAAGCTGGGGAAGACCCTGCATGACACACAGACAGACACATCACCCAGGAGAGTGCCCTCAGACAGGGACCAAGCCGAGGTCTCCCAGCCAGCCGCAATGTCAGCAGTACCTCAAGCAGCTGACGCTGCAAACACCAGCTAGTGAAGTGCTGCTAACAGGTCTGGCATCTTCACGTGCGGCTTTTCGACCAAGCAAGCATGCACCCATTTGCATCATGCTTAAGCAACGCATCAGCATTTCCACTTCGCGTTATTTCTATACAGAGATGCAACGAAGGAGGAAGCCTGAGAAATAAGAAAAGCAAATGCCTGGCTCAGCCAAAAGCTGGCAGAAAGTAGACGCTGCAGCAAGTGGGCCTGGCTGCCACAACCCAGCAGGCATGCTTGTGAGCAGAGGGCAACCATGGCCAACACTCCTCCCACCCCCACTGGAGACCATCACAGCAGCATTCCAGCTCCTGAACCGGCTCTGTGCTTCCCAGAGCTGAGCTACCACCCTCCCGCCAGTTTCCAGTTCAGCTGTAAGCATGCTCATAATAGCTATATTACCCCAAAGAGGGGACAAGCCCCACACAGGCCAGCATCTCGGCTAGCCCACAAGACCCCACGCATCATCTTTCTGTAGCCACATGCTTCTTGTTGCCACAAGCAGGCAACCACACAATGTTCTGCACTCACAGACACTGCTCAAGCATCAGGCAACCCCCGACATGGCCTTTTCACTCGTGTTGTACCAGGAAAAAAGGAGGCAGTGACAAAATAAAGCAAAGCAATAACCTAAGCAATACTTCTAAAGCCACATCAGCCAGTGAGCTGTGATGAACCACCAACGCCAGCTTGGGGCGACCTGGCTGTCCTGCCAAGCCCAGCACCCAGACGCTGGGTCTCAACTGAGAGCACCATCCCAGGTCACAGAGTCCCACAACCAGGCAGGGAACACAAGACTTCAGCCTGACAGCACGGACCTCGCTGAAAGGATGTCCACGCATCTGCTCACCAATGGGACAAGCATCTCCGGGACCAGTTCATCCCAAGGAAAGGAGACCCCTTGTCCACATCTCAGGTGCACCCAACCTCCTCTGACACAAAGCTCTCCTACGCTCCCACGGGTGCTGGGAAGCACGGGATGAGGAAGATAGCCAGAGGCAGCCCAGTGCACAGCCACGGCCCC
>JANRGW010001664.1:0-41058 GCA_024733675.1 Psilopsiagon aymara | reverse complement strand
GGTCCCGTTCTCGGGACCCCGCGTCCCGAACCCACGACGGGGCGGACCCGGAGGGAGGGGACGGGTGGGTCCGGTTCCTCCGTTTTGCTTCCGAAGGGAAGCTGGAGCAGACAGGCAGCCCCACGCCGAGCCGAGCCCCCCGGCAGCCCCAAACGCGGCTGCTCGCACCTCAGGGTCAGCGCGCTCCAGCCGCGTGTAAGTCAACGTGGGGTCTTCCTCATCCTCTTGCCTCCCTCCGGCATCCTCACTGCTTGCAAGGCATTGCTCCAGGGCCCAAGGTGAGATGGCACCCAGGAGCAGGGGAGCAGCGCGCTGCCCTCCCTCCCCGCCAAACACCAGGATCCCCAGGATATAGCATCCCTGTCCCTGCCACGCAGAATGTACTTGTCCCCAGGGCCACGTCCTTGTGCGCGTAAGCCTTTGGCAGTATGGGGTGTCACCACTGCACGGATGGGAGCTGAAATGAGCCCTCCAGAAGGGGATTCACCCTGTCCCCACCACCCCATGCACCGTGACAAGGCAGCTTTGGTTCATAGAATCAGATCAGTTTGGGTTGGAAGGGACCTTCGAAGCACATCTAGTCCAAACCCTCTGCAATAAGCAGGGTCATCTTTAACTAGATAAGGTTGCTCAGATCCTCGTCCAGCCTGGTCTTGAATGGCTCCAGGGATGTGCATCCCCCACCTCTCTGGGCAGCCTGTGAAGTATTTACCACCTTCAATGTAGAGAAATTTTTCTGCATATCCAGCCTGAGTCTTCCTTCTTTTAGTTTAAAACCATCATCCCTCATCCTATCAAAACAGGTCCTGAAAAAAGTCTCTCCCAATCTTTTTTATAGGCCCCTTTTAAGAACTGAAGCAATAAGGTGTCCATGGAGTCTTCTCCAGGCTGATCAACCCCAACTCCCACCTGCGCCCCACAGGAGAGATATTCTATTCTGCTGATCGTTTCTGTGGCCTTCCTCTGTTCCCTCTCCTGCAGGTCCTTATCTTCCCTGTACTGAGGGCTGCAGAGCTGGACGTAGGACTGCAGGAGGGGTCTGACCAGAGCAGAGCAGAGGGGCAGAATCCTCTCCCTTGACCTGCTGCTCAACCTCCTTTGGATGCAGCCCAAGAGACAATGGGCCTTCCCGGGGTCAGCATCCCCCTTAGCTCCTCTCCCCAACCAGGCAGCCACTTCACCTGGTTCAAAGATGACCCCATCCCTCCCTCCTGCAAGACTCATGCACTCCAGCACACGCAGGGAAGTGTGGGGCAAAACTGAGGGCAGGGAAAGCAGCAAGGGCTCGTTCAGATCACAGCCACCTGCCTGTATCCAGGGTGCATCTGCTACTACAGTGGGAGCAGCAACCCCACAGAGGTACCAAGCACTGGAAAACAGATTCATAGAACCTCATTGAAAGGACCTTAAAGATCATCCAGTTCCACAACTTTTCCTTGAAAGAGCGCACAAAAAAACACCATTCAGCAGTGCCAAAGGAACAAGAGTTTTCTTTTGCAGTTGTGCAAAATGTATTTCGAGCAGGTCCTATTCAGTTGAGCAAATAACAGAAAAAAATTGCCAAGAAGCTTCTGGCTAAGTTTTAAGGAAATCTGCTTTTATCTTGACAACCCTTCTTCATTTCCTTCCCATGAATATCTCAGCAATCCAGTTTACTCACTCAGAGGATCACAGAAAGAAAACTGTGAAGTAAATGTCAGTATTATTTGCATCTTTATCCAGTCTGCCACAAAAGCAACACCATGTTATTTATCTGATCTAGCACAACTCAGTAACAGCTCAAGTATAGAATATTCATGATGTGCAAAGCAAAAAAATGTTAATCATTTGAAAATACAAGAGGCGAAGAGCTGAGCCTGCGAGTTATCCAGAGATGTGCCTCGGTTATTTTTGGGGGGGGAGGGGGGGAAATAACCAAACAATTGCTACCCACTGAAAAACTTGCATTCAGAAGCCAATGTCTGACAAAGAAAAAGAGCCTGACAACTTTTGTATAAGGAAAAAAAAGAATAAAATACATCAATATTCTTCTGATTTCTTTTCAGCTGGCCAAAGAGTTGTCTGTGCTGGGTGAAAGCCAGCTGTGTTTGTTCAAAAAGCTTTCTATTCTGTCAGCCTTGCTCCGAGTCTCTCAACAGCAATGCTTCACTTCTAGAGGAAGCAGCTCAGGAAAAGCCTCTTTGCCATGCTAGCATTCAGAGGGCAGGCACAGGGAGGCAGCAGCATTGTGCCACAGGGCCACTCTTTCTTGCCCACCTGATGGGATTACGGTCACCAGCTGCCACAGAGACCACGGTCACACCAGCATCCCTCCAAAGGATGCACCAAGGGCATTAAAGCTGGCTGGCTGTTAGGTGTATTTTGCCCCATCTCACCCTCTAAGCTAGCCATGTTTGGGATATTTCTCCTGCAGTGCCCCATCCATCAGGATGGACCTCCTTCAGGTCCCCACCTGAAGACCAGAAGGCCACCGGCGAGGTCCCATCTCACTTGCTTCTCCCCAGGACCCCACATTCCAGACCTGCAATCAGAGCAAAAGGCCACAGACCCTAGGCAGCAGCAGCAGTGCATCACAGCACTCAAAGTGTCTTGCAGAAGGCAAAGCATCCCTGCAGACCACACATAACCCCCAGTGATGCCCACCAGGCATCCTTCCAGGAAGGACACAGGGCTGAAAAGTCATGCTAAGAGCACAAAGAGCCTCTAGGAGGGCTTTTGGCAGCCCCATGCCTGCTGTGCATGGCCAGTCCCTCTGCTCCTGCAGCACAGCCAGCAGCACATTGAGATGGCGGCAGTCAGCTGCCAGAATTAGCTCTGTCTTAATTAACAGCTTTGCCTTTGTTCTCTGATGATGCTTCAGGCAATGCCAAGCCCTTTCTGGAGGATGAAGATCTGGGATCCCAGTGAGAGGAAACATCAAGAGTTATCACATACTGCAGCACAGATCTCCCCTTTGAAACCTCTTTCAGGACCAAAGGTGTCAGTCTGTGATTGTCTCCATCTTCTCCCACCACACTGCACCATCTGAAACACGAAGATGAATCCCATCTGGCTGTCCCTGTGCATGCGGTGGCAGGAATTATGCTGCAAGGGGGTTCTGGAAGGATCACCCCAAATCCTTCGAGCTGTGAACCAGCAAGCCCAAGCCCTGGGAGAGGCTTTTGCAACACAGTGCATTCACCCATAGGGTGACCAAGGCTCCTGTCCTGCACCAGAGCTACTGCCCAGCTCAGACCAGGACAACCACTGGGAAGGTACCCTTGGTGGCAGGGGGACCCTGGCAAGTTGCTTGCTAACATAGGAGCAACTCAGAGCAGACATAGAGGTTAAAAAAGCCTCACAAGTCAGCCCCACAAGCACAGTGCAGACCCAGAAGCAGAGGGGCCTCCCCTTGACAGAATAAGCACAGGCACCAAAGCAGCCGCAATGCTCCCTGTTTATGTTCCAAGGCGAAGCCAGGTCTGTGAGGAGGGCAGGAAGATTTCTGCACAGCACATCCTCAGCAAGTGCTCTCACAGGAAGCCATCCTCAGCAAGTGCTCTCGCATCCCTAATCCTGCTAAAGCAGCACAGGCTGCTCCCAGCAGCTTGCCTGTGCATTAATTGCAGAGGAAAAGCATGCACCTACAGCATCCTCCCAGCATTCAAAGCCTGAGGAGCTGTTAAATCCTCTCTCTGATAAGAAAAGCAGATTCCTTCTATTTTCCAGCATTTCAGACTTGTCTAGTGTGCCTCAATACAAGCTATACGAGACAAGTAAGCACAGGCGATGTTGGTGAGAAGCACCCAGTCCCTGCAGTACCACTTGTGTAGTAAGAACCCCCTCCTACAAGTCTAAATATATGTGATATGATGCAATAACATTAATTAGCACCAGTAAGTGCTTTAGTGTATTCACCAAGGGCAACACCTCAGTTACTTGGCACACTGCAGTCCAAACTGCTTACTGCACTCCCAGGAGAAGTAGCCTCAGGGAGGTTTCTGGGCTTAAAATACCATAGGGAAGCTAAAGGGAGGGAAGGAAAGAAGATACTCTCTTCTTCAGGCATTCGCAGAAACCTCAGGTATCTTATCAGAGCAGAAGCTCTAGGAAGGACAACTCCTTTGTCATGTGAACAATTTGAGGACTAAATTGAAGTGAGACGTGAAGAAAAAGAAGGTGAGATGAAGGTTAATTTGGCAACTGGAGTGAGAACGGAGGGAGCTAAGCTATGGAAGAGTCTATTAATTCCCTGGGCAAGAGAGATGCACAGTCAGAGCTGGGACTCAAAGTAACTCCCCGCACAGTAGTGAAAGATAAATTGCAAGTTCTTCTTGTGGAATATTCTGTTTATTAAGTACAGAAATAGGAGACAGTCAAGTGCCAAGTGCCTCGAGCTTCTCAGCGCCTGAGAGCATATTAATCACTCCACATGATTGAACAAAAGATGAGAGCGGCATTAAGACAGACTCTAGTGCAACACTATTCACCATATAATAGAACAGACCCACAGTTTTCTCCACTCCACGCTACCACCAGCTGCAGTGGCAGGAAAGGCTCCTGCTTCTCTAGCAGTGCATGGCAGGATGACCTTTCTCTGCAGGACGAGGTAAAGATCAGCAAGTTCTGCTCTTAGGAGGAAAGAAAACCCCACATCGCTTTGATTCCATAGATGCTGCAACTTCTGCTTCCTGGGTTTTCCCTTTAATTGGGTTTTTCAGGATGGTTGCAAGGCTGTAGGACGGCATAAGAGGAGATCAGGCATGCTGCTTGCTCCACATTTTTCCTTCTTTCCAGTCTCTCCAGGTGGAAGAATCTCTTTGTTCCGTGGAAGGCAGAGGATTAGCAAAGGCAAATGCAAAAAAAAAAAGAGAGAAAAACAAAGCCTCCTTTGAGGATGGATGAGTTCTTTTTATCTGTTTCTAATCTGGCTTCAACTTTCATTTCTTCAGGAGAAAAAAAACCCTGAAGATTAAATTTTATGCCAAGGCAAGCTATAATAAGTGACAGAAACACTCTGTCTCAGGCTCTCTGCTGGCTCTGTGAAGTCAGAACATTCATGGGGAAGAAAGCGGAATACAGACAGGAAAACACTTTCAATGGAGATTTAAAATAAAAACTCTGCTCATGTTCTGAATGCAAAAGCTACAGAAAAATATGTCTCTGCTCCAAGGAAATTTTGTTATCCTGAAGCAAAATACAATTTATCTTTGGAAGCTTTAAGAAAAACAGGGAGAGGAACCTGCCACGAGATTTCCACTTTATCACAGCATTTGGCTTGTTGCAGTCTGAGCTGTGTTCCTACTTCTGGAAGCAAACAAGAGATGTGAAGTTTAAGGGGTAAGACTACTCAAAGCAGCAGGAAGGAGCAAGATTGGTCCAGCCCATCACTTTTCAGTTGTTTCAAGGTGTCATTCAGATATTTCTCTACTGAAATCACTTAGAGTGCAAAAAACTGGCTGCAGTGGCTGGTTTGGATCGGGTTCCTTTCTCATGCAGAGGAAAGTTCCCATTTTCCCCTACTATATCGTGATGAATTTCCAATTGTCACCTTAATCAATGGTCCTGTGAACACTATCATGAGGGCAATATGAATGTTTTCCCTTTTCTTATCACCCACAGGGTAATTACATGGATGATTGCACTCAAGGACAAGAGCATGTGTCCTGCACCCTGGCACAGAACACAGCACACAAGCACACACAAAGCAAAATCACACAAATTCTTCCCCAGGTGAAAGGAAGAAGGCCAGGAATAGTCAATCAAACCTACAAATCCACATGTAGACATATGCACAAACAAGTGAATGCCACTGCAGGCACTGTAACCTGCTTGATGTTATTTGTCATCAAGTCTCACAGATAGATAGATGTGAAGGCCAGAAGGACGTGATGCACCCCCGTAATCCTACTGCACCAGACACTAAACCTCACCCAGCAAGTTTTGCCTTTCACATTTGGCTGCTGCAATAGAAACCTGCATCTCGACAAAGTCATCACAAAGCTACCCTTTCTTATACCCCAGGTACACATTTAAACTGCCCCAGCAGCCCCTATGGCAGTTTGAATACCACAGGTTCACTTGACATGACTTAGGCTGCTCTTCCCAAGCCCCTCTTGGGGAACCAGCTGCCAAGACCATGCGATGCAGCACCCTGGCTCCCGTTGTGCACAATGTCTGCTTCTGCAGCCAGGGTCTACATGATCATAAACCTGCTAGTGACCTGCACATCCCTAGCTCTACTTTCTGCCAGCAACAAGGAGGGGAGGAAGACTATCTCATTACTCTGAAAGGCAGGAGAGTACACAAGATACTCTGTGCAGTGATAACTGCACAGTTCTCAGCTCCCACCTGTCCACACCACAGCACACAGTGCCCAGGCACTTTACACAGCCATGTTTGAGTGTAATTCTTAAGACAAGTATCTTGAAGAAGAATCAGTCTTCGCTAGGTTTGATTGGCAAGAGACATCAAGAGCTGTGCGGGAGGGGATTTGAGGAAGGCTTGCATTTCAAACAGGGCAGGCAGTCAGAGGTTTGCCCAGAGCAAAGAGGGAAGCAGCAAGGCTGTCGTTTCATCGGTTAACATCTGGCAGCTGCAGAACTCGGAGATAATTCTGCCTCCATCCTCCAGAGAGTTCGGATCTGGGAGGGATGCCAGAGACATGGCAACCAGGAGGGGATGAAATTCCTTCACAGAATCCAAAACAGGCAGTCAAACATCACAATATTCTTCCTCCCTTTAAATGAGTGACTGTCTGGTGCTGATTGTGCCTGTGGAAACTGGGTTATTTTTGGCTAAGTTGAGAGGGAGACAGTGGGGGAAGGTGAAACACGGACAACAGCATTTTGACCAAAATCACAGCTTTTTGATCAAAACCTGCAAAGACAGCTTTTAATAGTTACCTATCTTTCTATTTTTTAAAAAGCCAACAAAGAAACCTGATTGTTTCCATTTACAAATACCAGCGCTTGGTTACAGACAAACAATAGAAAATTCTGGGGTTGGAGAAAAAGCAAGCTAAGCCTGCTCTGATCTTCCAGCCAAAACTTGAAACTTATTCAAGGGCAATTCTGAAAATTAACAAGCATGTGCTATAACAGCTTGTGCAACACCACCACTTGCAATCAGACTTATTTCACTGCAGGGAAAAGGATAATCTCCACCTGAGCAGCATCCTATGTCCCCTGTCTCTTTGCCAGCTTTGCACTGGAGATGGCCACAGCCCAGCCTGGGAAGGTGGTGGTCTTCATCAGGAAGGGGTAACAGAGCAGTGAGGCAATTAGGAAATTGTCCTAATGAAGTCTAAACACATAGGCTGCCTCTCCACGGGCACTTCTCTTATATATGCCACCAGGCTCCTTCCAGACCCTTTTCCAGGTTACACAACCCTGGCTCAAGGACACAAGCCCTCAGGACTGGAGAAGGGGCTCCTTGCTGGTACAAAGTAAATGAGACCCTTTGGGGAGCACCCAAGCAAAGAGAGCTGCTCAGGGCTTCACCCAGGCTACCTGTCTCCATCCCCAGTTATTCATCCATAAGCAGCAGTGCTAGGCTGACTCCAGACACCCCATTTTGCTGCTGCCCATGCTGCACCCCGGGCGGGAGGCCAGCATCCTAAGTCCCCTCTGGCCGTGCAGATGACAGAGGTTTTCTCCCACCGACCTCTGGAGGTCAGCAATCAGCAGCACTGGGGCTCTGCATGAGAACTGTCATTGCGGGACCCAATGACCAAGGAAAGCAGTGCGCAGGAAGACCCAGCGGTCTGAGCACAATATGCACCCTGCATACCATAGGTGACACTAAATATTGCAGGGGCCAGGAACACACATCCCCCCTGCTCTGCTTTCCTTCCCAGCAGGCATGCAGGAGTACAGGGCCTTCCTTGTTAATAGGAAATTATTCATTTCTAAAGCCTGTTTTTCCCATTTAAAAGCTACAGTCTCATACCAATTTGTCCACAAGAAAGCCCAATTTCTGGGAATAGGAATGAGTCTGCATTGCACTTAGGCAGCCTCCAATATCAACTTCTCATTTCGTATCTGTTGGCTACAGCCAACCTTTTACAGCTAAATCATTACTGAATTTACAGAGGTTAGGAGTTGCTGGTAACAAAAAAACTTGTAAAATTTACTACCTATAATCTGACATTGTCCTGCATAAATCTCAGTGTTCCTGGTAAATACAAAGACTTCCAGTAAATGAAAGATACCAAGACAAGTATAGGCAAGTGAACTGCAGAGTTATCTGTTATGGAGGGAAAGTAGGGCAGAAACCCTATCCAGACTCATTAGAAACCTCCATCAAAACCTACTATGCAGAGCAGAGAAGGAAAACATCTCCCTCATCTGCTCCAGAAAGGTAAATAGTGAAGGCAGAAAGTGAGAAAAGTCCCCCTGCCAGGATAACGCTGACATCGGCTCTCTGGGACACATTTCCCTGGGCATCAGCAGGAAAGCCATCAGCATCCCCTGGAGCCACTGCTCTGCTGTTTCCCAAAAGCTAAATATTAACCAAAAGAGGGGACTGCTCCTGGATAAGGCTACAACAGAACATGAGGGCTCCTGGCAGGGCTAAACCCTGCTCTCTGCTAGAAGGAAACAATTTTTCCTGCCCCTAGAGAAAGAGTTTTTATTGCTGGTTTCCACCCAGCTCTCTAGGAAAGCAAAAGTCTAACTTGTGGCAGAGGATCATTAATCTCATTATTTTTGGATGATATTTCTAGGTGCATTCTCAAAGCTTCAGGCTCATGGCAAAAGCACAAACAAGAGGACAGGTCCATTGTGTACTAACACGTGATCACTCCCCAAAAAATCAAAACAGACAAAAGTCTGGGACTCGGGAGATTAAAGAGGAGAAGGGGAGGACATACCAGGGGACAGACAACTGCTCCCTCATCTCCCCAGCCCAGCCTTAGCACCATCCTCCCTGAGGTACTCAATACCTCTCAGGCTCTGTGGCAGCAAGCCACTCTGCCCCTGCCTGCACCGTCTTCGCTGGGAAGCAACAAGGGAAAACCCAATGTGGTACCCAAGGGGAGAGGGCAGACACAATGGGTTTTCTTGTGACCCTACCACCTCAAGGGATGAGATCAAAGCCATTAAGGCAAAGTGGTGCTCCCTTCATGCACTTCCCACAAATCAGAAGTCCTGTCACACAACTCTGCAATGTTAGCAGACACCCAACTTTCCCAAACCAATAGCAGCTTCTGCAAACATTCACCTACTGCAGTTAGGCGCTTCACTCCTGTGCACAGTCCCCACCACATCTCTGAAGCTGCCTGCAAGCCTGAGCACCACAGCAGCAAACCAGAGCCTCCTACAGTGCACTTGGGTCCTTATTTATCTTGTGAACACACCTCAGCTGTGATTCATCTTGTCCTAACAGGGCTCCTCTGCAGCTGGGCTGGAGAGAGGTGCAGTCCACAGGTACAACCTCTCTGTCAACCCACCTTTAGCTCTTCCTCACTGGGTGACAGCTCTCAGAGACTTGACAGCTGAGAAGGAGCTGTCTATGCTGAGGAAGATGCTTCAAAAGCAGCAGGAAGAGAGGCTGGGCTGGGTTGATTGGTTATGACATGCTCCTAACCCAAACTGCTCCACACTGTGGCTGTGGCCAGGCAGCCACAGGGCTGCTCCCAGCACTTTCACTGCTCCCATCCATCAGCATCTCCTTAAAACCCACCAATCTGCACTCACCCATAGTATTGCTCCCACTTTCTCTCTGGGAGCTTCAAGCATCTCCTGACGACTTTACTCTACGCCCCCTTTCTCTCCCTGCCCTTTCATTTCTCTCATCAAAGTTTCTTTTCATCTCCCGCCTTCTTGCCTCGGGGGGTTATTGTTCACACCTTCGCAGCCCGCAGAGCCATGCTGCTGTGCTGGGAAGTGCTCTGCACCCAGCACAGAGATGGGGAGTGGGCATCAGTGTGGTGCCTTTCCAGGGGGGAGCAAACACCAGCACCAAAGCAGCTCAAAGTGCCCGTGAGCCTCATGAGCTCCCCACGAAACCAGCAGAGTTACAACAGAGGTATGTAGGATGAAGTGCCTCTCTGTCAGATAAGCACATACATAGGAAGGGGAAAGCATGTAATAACGTAAGTTTTAGCGCAGGCTCAAAACATTTAATCTGTGTGAGTCTACACACCCACAAACTCAGGTCGTGACAGCACAGTGAAGCACAGTGATCCTAAATGCAAAAGGAATAAATGGGGACAAATATCCCCCAGGGTGGACAGTCAGACACAGTGAGAGGCACAAAGGTTATCTCCAGATTACAGATGTGATGCTCCCACCATCAGGGTGCAGAGGCAGCACAACACACTAGCAAGACCTGAGAAAGGAAGAAGAGACAACAGCTTGAGTGAAGCAACACTTTGCAGCCTCTTTGGCAACAGCAAAACCATCCCTTAATTTCAGGTTATCTGATTTTTGTACCTGTTTGTTTTTTTTCTGAAGGTCAGAACATCTGTGCAGGTTTGCATGTGTGTGCGCATGTGTGTTTGATGCAAAGCACTGACCCCTTTTAAGGCTATTCAGTGTTACATTCAGTTCATTCCCTTCACCTCCTACTAAGTAATTTGGGAAAATCTGTAAAATCACTCACACTCAAACCCAAACTATTCACTGAAATGTCTTTGTTTGTTTTTTAGCTGTCTGTTATTCCTTGTATGCAAGGGCATCACCAGCAGCCCCGAGATTAACACCAGCCTCCCTCAGTTCTTGGCTACCTATCTCTGCCTTTTCCAGGAGAGCTGAGACTTTCCACACACATGGTGCTAGAAAGCAGAGTTGAATACACTGTGGGCTGACCAAAAGCCACCAGCAAAGCCCTGCTGTGCCATTCCAAGGGCAGTCCTCAACACAACAGCCCACAGCTGGGAAAACATGATGAAGAATGCAAGATGCACTGGTTCGGAGCACAAGAGGGTTGATGCTGTGCGGAGACATTCCTCTTTTCAGCTACAAGTGGTCCCTGCACTCAGCTCCTAGTGTGCCTACTTGCAAAGCGTGCCCAAGCCCCACAGTCTCTGCCCCACTTGTGCTGCTCCAGCCCACATGGCTGGCAATACACAGGCTAGACTGAACTGAGGCTTTGGGGACAAAACCACACTTTTTCCCCATAGCACTGAATGCTGACATTTTGCCAGCATCCAAGCCCTCACAGCTGGTTGTAAATCATCCATCAACCACTAGTTAAATGAAACAACCCCAACCATTTACCATCCCTCATCCCCACGAGCAAG
The DNA here is from genome assembly GCA_024733675.1 of Psilopsiagon aymara. NCBI lineage: Eukaryota > Metazoa > Chordata > Aves > Psittaciformes > Psittacidae > Psilopsiagon > Psilopsiagon aymara. Next base: position 29,834 of record JANRGW010001664.1, on the reverse strand, counting down.
CCAGGCCAGCGCATGTCAGAGCGTGGGGATGGGCACAATGCTGCTGCTCCAGGGCCAGGCAGCACCTTGGGGTTGACACACACCAGCCTTAACAATACCTACAGAACTGCATAAATGTATGTATAAAATAGACTACTTAGCTCTTAAAATATAATAAAAATCAACAAGTTGATAGCCACAGCACAACAGACAACCTTAGCTGTGAGCCGTTGATTTTTATATGATTTATTATATCCAAATATGATGATGCAATGAGAAGAATGTACCAATTTGGGTAATTGGTGATGGCCTGAGCACATGTATGCGCTGCTGATCTGGTTGCCTTAAAATATATGTATATTTACAGTGCCAGCTTGTTTGCATTTCTGATGATCTGAAACACTGAGAAGGTAATCAGCTCCTCTAGTGCACGCAATCAGCTCTGCGGCATTCCCTGCTCTGTTGTGGGTGAAGCCACTAAGACTGTAATTTCAGAGCTGACAAACGCCATTAAGCTGTTTAACAGAGCAGGGGAAGGCTGCTGTTGAGACCAAGCACTGAGCTGGTACGACACCGGGTGCTGCAGGGAGATGGAAGCAGTGAGAAGCAACACCAGGATCTAAGGCTGCCCAACAACCATTATGGGACTGTGGTGATGCTTGGAGGCTGGATGCAATTTAAGCCTGAGCATTGGCTCAACTCTTTTCACTGGGTGTTAGTATTCCCATTTCCTCACCTAAAATCCACTTGAGTAATCAGCCATAAAGCTAATGACTTGGGCCCCAAATCAGCAAAGTACTTGAGCACATGCTGAAGTCCCATTGAAAGAAATTAGACCTAAGCAGACTCTTTGCTCCAAGAGGTGGGGGCCTTTCTGTAAAAGTAAGTAAGAAGGAGGTTCCAAATAGGTGAATTATTCTATGGAAGCAAACCATACTCACTTGAGTAACCTTCAAGCACCCTGCTCAGGGTTTGTAAGGACCCATCTGAAGCATGGGAAACCTCAGTGCTAGACCTGGCTTTATTTTCTTGGCAGCCAAACCTGACTAGGCTTCAGAGGATAGCCCTGGGACTTGCAGACTGCTCTCAGATCGTGTGCATCCCATACTCATGTGCTGCAAGAGCACCTCCTGGTTGTGCCCTGAGACAGCAGCCAGGGTGGGGAAGAAGTGATGAAGGGCACAGCATCCACAGTCACAGAGGCAGGACCCACATTTCTGCGCGGTGCCACACTGGGTTTCCCCAGCGAGTTGCAGACAGGCTCTGGGCACCACCACTGATCAACAGGTTACAGTCCAGGGATCCCAAAACAAGACCCCTCTTGTTATTGCAAGGATGACTGACCAGGCAGGACTGAGTGTGCACATTCCCACAGCCATGCTCCCAGCCCGATGATCCCCCTCACACCTGCTTGCCAGTGGATTCACAGAAACCCATCATCTCAGCACCCCCAGCCTCCTCCCTCCCAGTCACGCTCTGAAGTGACGGGAAGAGCAACGATCAAGTTTCCCCATGCACCAGAGAACAGGAATAGCATTTGATCCTGCCAAGGACAACACCTCGCTCTGGCAGGTTGCACAGGTATCCACCCAGAGCAGTTGAAATACAGCTATAACTTGCCTTAAATATGGGATCTTACAGCCTGACATAGTGTTAATGCATATATCTATCGATATGCATAGAGATCAGCAACCAACTTGATCAAAGGAGGAGGTTTCACTGGAAGTTTTCCAGCATCTGTATATCTTTATTATGGTGAATTACTTAGGTCAAAGCCCTAACTTGTGTAAAGTGGCACAGCTCTGCTGAAATCAATACCCTTATGCCAGCTTCTGCTATTTGATGAGTTGGCCTAGGATCTCTGTATTGGTTTTACTGTCTTCTGCCATCATCTGCTTAGTTCCCATTTCAGGGCCTCTTGCTGAAGTTTGTGAAGAAATACAGCCAGGAGGCATATATTCAGACTAAAACAAAGTGTAAATAGGCCTCAGAGAGGGAAAAGAGTAGACACGCTGAAGTACTTGGTGATTTGCTGAAGCTACTTGGTGCCGTGTATCATGCCCAGCCCTCTGCTAGTCATCAAGTGAACTACTGAGCATACCCCAGCTCTTGGGAGCCAGTTCTGCTCAGAGATAACAGGGAAGCTTTTAGAAGTGATAACAAGGACTGAGATACTTGTTGGGTAGGCTGAGCAGAGCTGGTGCCCGGCTATAGCAGGCTGAGAGCTTGCAACAGGGCAGATCCTGCATTCCTGCACACTGAGAGGACTTGTGCCGTGCACCATCGCAGTGGCTTCCAGTGCTCTACCTTTTCCTTCATGGAGTAAAAAGCAAAATGCAATCCCATCCATTCAGCTAATCCATCCGTAATCGCCCTAAGTGAACAGAGAGGCTGAATTTTTAGTTAACAATTTTCTAAAGATACTCAATACTTCTATTTTCGGCTCATTTTGGTTTTGCTTGCAGAATCCCGGGGAGAGGGTTAATTCTGCAAGTGAAAGAGTGCACCAGGACAGCTTTACTTGTAACTGAACAGCTCAGTGGGGTTTGCTGTCTCAGAAAGGGTTTGTTTTCTTTAGGGCTCTCAGTGCTTTGGAGATTATTCCTTGGTTTCCTGGAGATCCCTCATCTTTCCCTTAATCCGTTCGAAAGAGGTGTCCAACAGAGGGCCAGCCTGAGACAAGGTGCACCAAGAGGCATTCATGCCCTTCCACACGCACAGATCATGAAAAGACAGGAAAAAACCCTTTATTACAACAGCCTTTTGCAGAAAGTCAAAAGCAAAGTCATATCAGACACCTTTTACAGAGGCAACAGCAGCCAGAGGGGTAAAAGAGAAGGCCATGCTCGGCTTCTCTGGTGGGACTAGACCAGTTTACGTGCTAATCCCAGTGTGAGCAACCAGAGCTAGCTCCAGCCCGAGCCAGTTGTCTGACTTCAGCACTTGGCAGGGATGAACAGAGATCTGTAGCTCAGGCACTGGCTGCCTGAAGCCATGGGCTGCTCGGTGTCAGCAAACGGAGCCAGATGGAAAAATAAATACAGAGAACATCTTGAATTTGGAGAGTGATTCCTGCACCACTGCAGGGCTCAGCAATACCCCTGCCTTGGCTTTTCAGTGCCTGCAGCATGCTTTATGGTGTGGCCAAGGGCAGGGAGAAGGCTGCCATCCCTCCCGCAGCTCACATGTGCAATGCCTCCAAGCTCAGGGATATTTCAGCATTTGTTGTCTCTGATAAACAAAAGAAAAAAAGCCCATAATTCTGAGGCCAAAGCAGAGAATTGAGGGCAAAGAAGGGATTTTGGCAGGAAGGCACTGGAGGATGACGCTGTCGGTGGGTTAATATTCTAGGGGATGGTAGCTCGATGCTCCCATGGGACAGCCGGTGCTCTCCTCGCTGACAGCCCAGGATCCAAGCATCCATCCCCACAGATGCTTTTGGAAATGACACCTCTACATGCGTAACATCACGGCACTACATGCCATTGTGACAGGGCTGGCAGTGCAGGGGGGACCAATGGGGAGAGAGCAGGGGATGCGAGACAGTGTACAGATCTAAATAAGGCCTGTGTAGTAAGGGCAGGATCATTTTAATCAGTTAAAGTTTCATTATCATGGATGCCACAAGGGGGGAAACATTCCCTATGGCAAATGGTGAAGCATGTACTTTCTTTTCCCAGATGGCTGGTCTTGCAGCCAGCCTCCCTGATGAAATGAAGCATGTCTGCATCCATGCCCCCTCCCTACCTCTCAGTCTTAGAACCTGTTGGTTAATTTTAGCCATGTCGTAGCGGGGGATGTCTCAGGGGACTAGTGCTCCTATGCCTTCTAGGAAATGGAGACAGCCATGGACAGCCCACTCACAAATCCCACAGGGGAGATGCTGCTACCCTAGAACACAGAGTCGATTCACGCCCTCTGAGTAGCAGCTGCATAGCATGTGTCATTTATACCCATATATATTTCAGGTTCAAGAGAAAACAAAGTAGAAATGGCTAAATACTAACCCTGCTCCTCCTCCCAGCAATGCACCCAGCAAAGCCTCTCCTCCTTCCCTCCCCAGGATGAGGCAGGCAGCGGGGTGTGCTCAGTGGGGCACAGCACTCTATTCTTTGATCGATATTTCAGCCTGCGGATCAAAAGTCTCAATTTTCAGCTTCCCTAGAGGACGCAGATAGCGAAGGCAGTATTTTCTCCCCTGCTTAGCTTCCCATATTTTGGAGAAAAGTGGCAGTGCTAGTTGTTCAAAAGCTTATAATATCCTTTCAACAAAAATAAGAGAATTAAAAATACTTCTGCTGGTGCAGCTGAATGGCCAAACCCCAGCCAAGCTCATTGAATGCACTTCTCATTCCAACTCTACCTATTATCTTGTCCAGCTTGAGCAGCACAGATTTACAAGCACCTAGCACTGGTGTACCACATTTTGACCCCAAAAAGTCACTATCATTAGCATTTCTGAGACTGGTTGAGACAGCTCACTGCTTGCAAATAATCAAAGGCAGAAGCTGTTGGTGCCCTGGCACACCAAACACCTCGTCCAGTCTAGTTTTGTGAGTCTGTGCTTTGCATCAGGGTAAACTCACTGCCACCTAAGCGGGTTGGCTGAGGGGCAGCTAATTAAATAAGGCCAAGCAAATCAGTCATTGGAAATAACAGCTCTAGTGAGCATCATGTCTTCCCATTCCAGTGAAGTGCTTGTGAGCCAGTCTGTTCTCTTATGTGTTCACTAGAGAAAACAGAATATACTGTTTTCCACACACAGCATGTGGCCCCAGGCCTTCCCAAGCATTTGCGGGCAAACCATGGCACTGAGTGCATCCACTCCAAACACAGCAGGTAAAACTTTTCTCTTTCTAAAAGGACCTATGTCAGAGGACAGAAGGCTTTTCTCTCTTCTGAGGCAGGCAGGATTCTGGTATCACCCATGGACTCCAGCATCCCAAATTGCCAGAGTGAGGAAGATGCTGGGGAAAACCTCTGTGTTTTAACTAAGCCGAATCACAGCAGTGATTGCTTCACTGTTTTTTCCTGGTCAATTCTGAATTTCAATTGAATTTGGGGCTGGAAAGGCAGCATCTTGGTCCCACTCCTGTTGTAATCCCAGTGGCTCTCCCATGGCATGGGTAATTAAATCAAATTACATATGGGCCAGGTGAGGAGTAGTGGAGTTAGAAGGCAGCTGTAATATTTCCCTTTTAAAGACCAGCAAGGCAGGGGCTGGAAGCTAAATGGCAATTGATCTGACTTCTGCAGAACAGCATTTCAAAGTAAATTGTTAGGGATGAGTTAGTCATTTCCATGTACATTTCCCACGGCTGATAACAGGCTCCAACTGCCCCAGAGACAGGGGAAACAGCACAGCCTACCTAGCAAAATGCCAAAGAGCACAAATCATCCCATCAGCAGTATATTCATCAGTGGAAAAGACCCTTCCCAGACAGCTGAACAGAGCTGGTGCACTCCAAAGTACCTCTTGGAAATCTCCACCTAAAACCATCTCTGAGCCTCTTAACCACTCCCTCTGCTGTCACAGTAGATTTGCTCCACCAAGTTAGGCATCCCCAGGACTGGCTACCAGTGTGTACTTCAGCATATCTGTAAGCACCAGGCTGGCCTCAAATCTGAGCCACAGTCCTCATAAGTATTAATAAACCTAAGACCGTCATCCTGACTTTGGCCACTGTCAAAACTGATGAGTCCATTTTAATATGGTGTACAGGCTGCTCTTACCTCTCTGCGTTTGGACACCGAGTGGAAACTCAGAGAGATAGCACCATGTTTTAAATCTGATGGATCCCAGCCCAAGCTTCACCCTTCATGCCTGTAACAGCCCTTTACCTCTCTGGGTGCCTGTGTGCAAAGACAGGCAATGTTATCTTCTTGCAGCTCCCTTAACTGGTTATCGATCCCAGAGAGCCTCCAAATGGATTTCTCTAGCTAGCTATCATCCTCCATAGCCTGGGAGATCCCTTCTATATCATAAAGTAGACATCTCAGTTATAGCTTTATTTACTGCAAAAGAGCAATTAAGCCGTCCCAGTTCAATTTATGGCTAGCACAGATAACTCCTCTTAACACAGGCCAAGACTAGCTTAACTTTTGGAAGCTTACCTATTGCTAAGTGAAAAAAAAAGAATCCCCAGCTTTATTTGTGCATATTTTGCATCTCTAGCCCAAATTCAAACCTCACCTACGATCAGTCATTTACAAGCTGGGAAATCATCTGCTAGAAGTTCATTGCATAGTCACAAAGTCAGACCTCAGTTCATCTAGCTTTATTTTCTGAAAGCTGCATCCTGAAGCTGGCAGTCAGGATGTGGTGGTTTTGATACCCAAAGGGATTTAAACATACAGCTTCATATTTGGGCCAGCACAACAAAGCCACCCGGCTATAAGGTACATAAGGAGAAAGGCATACCCAGCCAAGCCCAGGATGCTGCTTCACTTTACATATGAGAAAGGCACAGTCACCAGAGCAAGGCCACCCTACTGGGGATACAGTAGCCCTGCCAAATGTTCAGCCAGTGTGGCAGGGGGCTGGACATCTCTTCCAGCCCCTTCCTGACACACTCTGGGGGTGCACCATGGCAGTCATCACCCCAGGACACAAAGCCTCTTGTGGGTTTGAGCCTTAGCTGCTATTCCAACAGTTTTCAATGGATAATGTTCATGCTTTACAGCTTTACAGAAAAGAGCACTGAGATTGATACAGATCTGCACTTTATTAATTTTTCCAACTACCAGCACTGAACTAATCCAGTTGGAGACCAATCTACTTTCTCAAAAACGTGCAGATTTTCCACATTATCAAATTCATTTCTCATTACCCATTAGGGCAAGTGGAGTTTCCGTAGCAAGGTTGATACCTCGACATCACTGCATAATGCTCCTTCCAGTAATCCGCTCGGCTGATGGATATCCTCCCTGGGTGAGAGTCTGTGGTATTTAAAGAAATTCTCTTTTTAACTGATTTTACATCTAGGCAGGACAGAGCATTAAGACTGGGGAGCCCAGGGTGAGCAGTAAATGTCTCGAGGTGCTGCTTTTGTGTAATCATACACTTACAAAGGTTCTAAATAACACATAAATAAATGAAGGCATCAGCAATAATAGCCTGGCTACTTTTGAGCTAATCCTTGCAAACAAAGAGGGGCTAGGCTCCGCACGCCAGCCCTGCTCTCCTGGTGCATTCGCAAATGTGCTTTTAGTTACAAAACCCCATCTCAGCCTATACATTTATACCATGCTTCACCAGGTAAAGGGACCTGCTTCTTTGCGAGCTCATGTCAATAGTACTGCCACTGTGACTCAAGCTCACAGGTACAGAGATCAGCCCCAGCAGGGGTACACACTTCATCTCATTTCCTCCTTTTTCCATAACTCGTCCCATTTACCCTAAGGAAAGCAGACCTGCAACCTCTTTAACAGAGTCCCAGAAGCCAGAGGCTTGCTCTCATCCTCGCCTGCATGGGAAACATCAGGCAGGTTTATATGCTCACTTGCTTGTCTCAAACATAGCAAACACAAAAAGAGAAAAAAATAAGACCCATACCATTTATATTTTTCCCCCTTCAGCACTTCAGACAGTGCCTGAATGTTAATTTAACAACTTCTGGGCAGGACAGCAGCCTTATTTAATGTACAGTGACAAATTAATTTCGAAGGAAAAAAAAGCCATTCAGCACCTGAAATACAGCATTATTTCCTGCAGCATTAATTGGTGGCATCAGTACTGCGTAATTTGTTACTGGTGGCACACTGCTGTATGGCTTCATTTCCTTAAAAGCATGGGAATTAATTAGGGTTTTGTGGCAGGCACCAAGCATAATGTGGGCAATCACCAGAGAGGCTTCATGGCTGCACATGTGCATTAAAAGTTAGTAAACCACTGGTGTAAACATCACAGCTCCCCTGACTTATGGGGATTCATTTACACTGAGGCAGATGTGTTTACACCAGCTGAGTACCTGCACCCCTATGTTTAAGTGCAGAACAAGAATTCACCTCTTCTAAGTGATATATGGCAATGTTTAATCATCAGTGCTTGTTTCTAAGTGGCAAGGTGACTGAGGATGCCTTTTCCCTGTTAACTGTTATCCTCAGTAATTTCTGCTGACAAGGAATTCAACCAGGCAGCCTCCAGCCCCGAGACGTCCCTGTCCCTTCTGCTGACACCATAATTGTATTTCATCTCCCTTTCTCTTATATGCTGAGTAACTCCAGGTGGCAAAACAGAAGCACAGCCTATGCCATTCTGTCCAGGTGTTGTCAGCAAACTTGCTGAGGGTGCATCAATTACACTGTCTATGTTACTGACAAAGATGTTGAACAGCACTGGTTCCAACATCGACCCCAGAGGAACATCACTTATCACTGGTCTCCCCTGGGACATTGAGATGTTGACCACAATACTGTGAGTGCAAACGTCCAGTCAGTTCCTTATCCACCAAGTGGTCCTTCCATCGGATCTGTGTCTTTCCAGTTTAGAGACAAGGTTGTCATGCAGGATTGTGCCAAATGCTTTTGCACAAATCCAGGTCCAGAGGACAAGATCAGTCTGTATTGGAGCTATGAGATGGAGGAGGCTGGGAGGGGAGGATAAGATGCTCCACATGAAGCTTCATGCTCCACAAGTCAAAGAACATTGCAGGGCTGCAAACAACAGAACTGTGGGCAGGCTGCATGCCTGGAGAGCAGAGGCTCATCCATGCCTGGCTCCTCAGCAGAGGCTCAGGAGGCCACACTTATGGGTGCAGCCAGCCCTGCTGCAGCTCTGAGAGCTACATTGATGCCAGGCTCCTCACTGCATGTTTTGGGCTCCCCAACACTGCAGCAGAATTGCTGCTGCTGGTGTCAGACAACATTCCTTGAAAGCACAAATCACCTTTAACCACTTCAAGCAGTGCAATATACCATATAACCAGGCCATGAGTTTGGCTGGAAGCTGATGATACTGTAGCATGTGAGCAATGCTGGGGTTTGATAGGCCCAATGCTTGGCTTGAGCACCAACAATTTAAACTCCGTTTTGATTTCAACACATGGCCAGAAAAGCTTATAAATCAAAACATAGTGTGTCCAGAAGTCCTCTGACCTAGCACTAAAACTGGTTACCCCAAGAAAACCTTCCCATGTCTTCCAGTGGTTCAGAATTTATTCTAAAATGATGTATTTTATACAGATGCATTATATATTTATATAAACCTGACCTTTAAAGAGCTGCCCTGAGCACTACATATAAACCAAATATGAAATATTTCAACCAACAGCTTCAAGATGACATGTGGGTAAAATTCAGGGCTGGGGAAAGGAGGAAAGAGGCAGGCTCTGAAAAACAAATACTGCAGAAAAATGTGCTTCTAACCTTGGCTCTGCATCAGGTTCACAAGATGTGTCACCCCTAGACCGCGGTCCTCACTCTCCAAGACACAAGCATGAGCTCAGATGACCTATTTAAGGTATGCCGAGATCCCAGAGGACAAAAACTAGAGATGCAATTGTGACCTTTAGCTGCCAAAATCCTAAATAGCTAACGAACGCTTTTGGGGCTGGTTAGCAAAAGCAGAAATGTTGTAAGAATTCAGGAAAAAATACCCAGTTTCATACTTCCTCATGGGCCTTGTTTGAAAGACCTTTCCTACAGGTAACTTGATAACCCTGTCATCAAACCTTCACTAAAGCAGATCAGAAACAACTCGAGTCTCCAAGTCATAGCTGATGACTAGTGGCAGTGCATCTCCCAACACAGAGCTTGCAGTATTAACATTTACAAAATCACAAGACTCTGACGCTAAGTCTCATGACCTTTAAGTCAACTAGATTCGGGTTTCTTTTTCTTTCACTCTCACTGCACTTTTGGGATGGAAATAAAAGACCTTATTAGGTTTAGGGAACATTGCAGGGAGCCACCATCACCCATTTCTTCTGACATTTACATTTCTGGTCCTCTAAATTCAGGCAGTGTAAGCACTGATTTATTTTGCAATAGTTCTTTTCAATTGATGAATTTTGATAATCCCTGGATTTAAGCCAATTCATGAAAGATTTTAGACCTTGGTTGAAATTTATCTCCCTTTGAAACTCCATCTGACCCAAACCAGCATTAAACAAGTCCTGAAAGTTGTCCAGATTGGCTCACAAAGAAAACCTCTTTCCACTGAGCTAGGAGTGGCCTCATGCATTTTATAGGTCACAAGGAAAGGAGAAGGACTAAGATTCAAAGAGAGGGTAATAGAAAATTCCCTAATACTGAGCCTGCACCATGGCCCTGGGTACACAATACCAGAGCAGTCCTTATTCAATCCTTTCGCCACATTTCTGCCTTTGATAACACATTCCGCTGGAAAATGAAAACCAAGTTCAGAGAAAGCTTTGCACTGGACTGCATTTATGTGGCTGGCTGAAATCAAAATGTAGAGTCAGGTGTTTGATGGCTGCTCTATGGGACTGGGTGAAATCCCTACTTTCTTCTTTTGCATTGCTAAGGTGTGCATTGTAGACAAAAGTCCCATTTCTGACTGAGGCACTCACTGCTGCTCTCATAAGTGAGAGAACAGGGACTGCTCCTGCTCTGCCCATCACAGGATGACTCCTGGCTTTATCTGCTGCCATGAGCAAGTGGGAACTCCTGACTTCCCCTTCTCCATACTTCAAACAGGCATTAAAACCCATCCAATCCTGCTGCCCACTTTTGGCAACCCCAACTTTCTGCCTTCCTGGCTGCTGCCCTGTGAGCCTTTTGACTGCTCAACACCAAGGCTGGATGGAGGCGAAGGCACAGTGACACTGTAAGCCAGCTCAGCACGGCCCAGCACAGCTTAGCGACACCCACCCACCTCAGCTGGCTCTATTTGTACATACAGATAAATATACATTAGACAGAGCTGAAAAGACAGAGTCAGCTCCTCTCTGAGGCCCTTGAGCTCCTGTTACCAACAGATCCCCCGCGCTCTGTGGCACGCACGCTCTTTATAGCAGCCGTCAGCTTGGCACAGCATAGAGCAGATGGCCATAACGACTTGGCCCATGGCCACTGTCAGCCCCCAGCTCCTTGCCTCACATGATGTTCAATGGGCCACCTGGGCCTCTTGCACGCCTGTGGGGCCGGGCAGGACACGGTGCAACAGGGGACAATGCTGCAGCAGTTGCTGGCATGGCAGGGGTTAAGACCGGATGGTCCCAGAAATCACTGGCTCATGCTGCCCTGGCATCTCCATCTACCACTGATGATACTGCTCCTGCTCGGTGTAGCTGTGGGCAGAAACTGGCAGGGAGAGATGTTCTGAGCAATACTGAATGGCAGAGAGAGTGCAAGACCTCCTGCTAAACCTCAGAAGTCTTATTACCACCCATTAATTACCTGTTCTTGGTGCTCATTGCTGGTGCAGCTTCCTCCTGCTGCTGTGGCTGCACAGAGGTCCCCAGCAAGCATCCGCTGCCACTGTTTGCACCTAAGACAAGGGCACGAAGGGTAGAAGACATCAGCATGGGGCACATGGCCAGCTCTGCAGGAAAGAGGCAGGAATAGCAGGGACAGAAAGCAGATGCTTCACCCCTCAAAGCACATGCATTACCCCCAAAGGGGTGAGGAGCCAAGGAGCAGCCTGGACACAGCCATAATCCATCACCTCCATGGGGCTGGGGACACAGGCAAGAGACAGGTCTTGCAGCCTGGCTGCAGGGAGGCTCAGGCAGGAAGAAGCCATGTGCAGAGATCAGCTGTGTGCATCGGTTGGGTATTTCCCCCACAATTGGAGGTTTTGCACTGTCACCAGCAAACTGCTGTTTGGTTTTGAACCAAGAGCAATAGCCATTCCAGGCAGCTCCATGAGAGAGCCCTCGTGGTACTGATAAAGCAGGGGCCTGGCGATGCACTGCTTACAGGGAGTTAGTGCAGTATCAGTACAGCCCTGAGCATGTGAGACCCTGCAGAGCTTCTCCTCCAAACTTTGCTTGGAGGAGCCCCACTCAGCGAGCAGCCAGGCTGGACAAGTCCATAAAGAGGAGAGGCAGCAGCGCTCCAACTTCCTGGCACTCAGGGAATCTTCCTGGATCACATTACATTCATGTGTCCTTGGCTCATCTCTGTACAGTTGAAAAACACTGTAAGGGGAGACAGTTAATTGAGACAGAGCAAACCCCAAGGTAACAGTTCCTCTCCATTATGCTTAACTGGAGACCTGCTGCTTTAACCAAACCAGCCTATTTGCTTCTGGAGACACTCCCCAGCTTGCATTAGTTTGTGGGTCAGGATTAGAGGGGCTGTGCTGCCTGCAGAAGCTTCACATTGCTCCCAAGGAACAGTCAGTTCCCTAAGATTTTGGCTTATCAAATTAATTAGAGTCAAGGAAGGAATTAACAGTGATGCTACCCTGAGCTGACACTGAAGCAGAGTGATCAGGATGGTGATGAGGTGGTGTCACCGCGTTGACACTCAGTGTTTACTCCACTGGTGATGCATGTCATAACCTGTGCTGTGTTTGCCTGCAGCATGAAAGGCTCCCAGTCCATGGCAGGGATGTTCCTAGGCACTGCCACGACACAAATAAATAACAGTAATAATACTCGGGGTGGGGGGGAAGCTGTCATCTGACCCAGGGGGACAGGGCATGCTGCTGTGGCACCCACACCAGGCTGGGCATTACTGGTGCAAACTGCTCCAAACACCACCTGCACTGTGCACAGCCCTCATGCGCAGCACCCAGGAGCCCTTATCTTACCTGTTTAGAGGATGCATATTTAAAGGGGTGCTTTCAGAGCAATGAAGAGGCTTTGTCACTTCAGTAAAGTGATTTCCCTTCTTGAACAGGGAGCAGTGCTCTCTCCTCAGCTCTGCAGGGTGATCACACGTGTTGAGCCTTCTTTTGCTTGAATGCTAAAGCAGACAGGGACAGAAATGAGGACAGAAAGACATGCCTTCATCACGAAGGGGCACAGGCTCCTAACACAGCCCTGAGCTGAGGGGCAGGCAGCAGGCAGAAGGCTCTTATCTCACCTCTCTAGAAGTATGTCAGTATTACATGGCATAGCAAAATATTTGTGGAAAAGAAAATTAAGAAAGAAAAAAAAAAAAAAAACCCAAAACAAAAAAAAACCCAAACATACAAAAAGCCCCAAACAAACCTATTCTTGCTAAGCAATGACTGGTATTCTTCCCACCCAGTTTGGCTTCACTTAACCTAAGCACATCTACTCTTGCCTTTAGTCATGACATGTGTCCTTGGCTGGATGAACAAGGAGAGGAGGGTGGTTGGTAGTCACCAGCTCATCTTTGAAAGAGCCAAATTACAGGCTTTGCTGAGCACAGTGGCTGTTTCAGCACTACGGTAAACCTGGGACTTCTCTGGGCAATCTGAAGGAGCCAGCAGGAGAGAGAAGGCAAAGCAGAGCATCATTCCTGAGGTAACGGCCCATGCACACTTCTCCCCCGAAGCTCAGGCTTAGCAGGAACCCGCAGGAATTGAGCCCATCACATTTCCAATAGGAAAGCCAAGTGAACAGCGCTGTCCTTGCAAGCATCTCAATGACACGAATAATGTGCCACAGAGCTAAGAGGGACAAATGGTAAATCTCCAGCTAAGACAATGATAATGGAAGTACAGAAGTGAAAAATCATTACCTGAGTCTGCTCAGGAGCTATCCTGAGGGACCCCCTTAGGCTTTCTGGGTTAATTTAACCCTTTGGCTCTCACTCCAATGTTCAGGCTGATGCGCTGTGCACTGACTGTGCTCAGTCAGTTTTTTTCCCATTTCTTTATCAAAACAACTTTCTCCTTCTCCAGACAAACCATGCACTTCACCAGACCCACAGCATCATGGCATTTGGTGCTCAGCTTCCCTAAATTATGTAAGCAGAACAAAAAGCATAATGTTATTTCTAGTCAGCTGCTCAAGGAGAGAATCTAATAATGATTCTCCTCTTTCTAACAGCTCACATTGGTGAGGTGGGAGCAGCAACTGGAAAAGACAAACAGCCCAGCTCCACAGGTGAGTTCATTCCCTCCCAACTAGGGAAGTCTTTCCTGACTACTTTTTGGACTCCTGGAGTGGAAGGGAGCCATTTCAGCACTGCTAACATTGCTTAGTGTGCCCCATGATCCTGACAGGTCTCTGAAGAGTTAGAGATGCCCATCAGGCATCTCCATGGCAACCCCAGAATGCTCATTCCAGCCAGGATCACTGTCCATGTCAGAGCTGCAGGTAGTCAAGTTCATCTTCCTCCTTCTGGAAGGGCAATGGAAACCAAGAGGGTGCCTGGTTCCTCTTGATGCACTACCAAGCTGATGTGAAACAGTGCACCAGACACCTGGGGGACATTGACCTGGAGAACTGGGCAACCAGCTCACTCGAGCCGGCAGCAAAATGTCTTGCAAAGCATGAAGATTTGGGCTGGAGGACTCAGCTGTACAATCTCAGCTAGACATAGACTCATAGAATAGTTTGTGTTGGGAGGGACATGCACAGTAGAATAGCCAGGATTCCAGAGGAAGGACATGTTGAGAAAGCCAGCCTGCTCCAGGGAAGTGACCCCCTTCATTTCTACTTACACCAGAAAGTAGAAATAACATTTTCCACCCACTCACCCACCCACCCTCATATCTTCATTTATGTCTCATAAAACATTTGTAAGTGTACTACCCATCCCAGATGCATTTTGATTGTACATTAACCCCACTTGTCTGAGAGCAATTTTATGGTAAGTGGTTAACAATAAAGCACATAGCCCAAGGGCATGGCTAACACATAATTCAGGTTACTGGGACACCTTAACAAATGATCCCCAATTCCTCTGCAGGGTACCCACAGGCTAACACAGGCTGTCCCTGGAAAAGCTGAATGAGCCATTTTGAGAGCTGGCTGTGGTGGTTGGGAGAGGACAAAACCTCAACCAACAGAAGCCAGGAGAGCTCATTGGCCTCCCAGCAAGGTCAGGGGCATTGCACTTGCCCTCACTGCCTTCAAAGCATCAGTTATTTGAAGATTACAAAAGGATCAATGCCTTAACAACTGCACACAGCTCGACCAGAAGCACTCTCTTCATCTAGAAACACCAGCAATAACACATAAGCCAAGCAGCATGCTAAAGGTCAATATATCCATGTTTGAACAGACAAGACAACATAGCTCTGCAGCCCTGGCTCCCTGTGGTGGTGAATGTCTTCCAACAGCACCCCTCCTTCCCTTCCTCCAGCAGCCCTGTGTGCTGGGGACAGAGGTTGCTTTGCTTTCAGCTGCTGGTGCTGCAGGCAGAGCATCCAGCCACCACACAAGAAAAGGAGGAGCATCCTGCCAGGGCAACTCCAAGTGGCTGAGGACACAGGGCCACCCCTCCAGACCCCTGCCACAGGGCATCAATATTGGTGGTTTCATTTTTAAGAAAACTTAGCTAAACATCTGCTGACTCTACAGTTTCTGAAGGCTTGGTCTTCAAGGGGCAGAGAGCAGTGATCATCACGGCAGTATTGGTTTTCACTGTATAAAAAAGGGAAAGTAGCAGAAACTTTCTATTTGAGGTCCTCCCTCTGAGCACAGAGATGTGACACTCCTATTCCCTGAGCCACAGCTCTGCTCCTCACCCTGCTCTGCACTCATCATATGTCTGCTTCCAGCATTGCTGTGCAGGCAGCCAGGGCAAAGTTGTCCACACACTCCCCAGTGCAATCAGTGCTGTGCTGTACTGCTGGCCAGGGGCCCACCACGCTTGGCTTTTATGGACCAGCAATCCCATCCAAGATGCCAGAGGCTCATCCACCTGGGGACAGCTATTTCCCCAAGGCAGGTAGACTCAAGCTTCAAAGCATTGCCCTCAGCATGTCTCTTCCTGGGGGTCATGGCGTTCTGCAGCAGCCCTCATTGTCTCCCTGCAAACTAAATATGTCCTTGACCTCTCCTCACAGGACTCTCCCAGTCATCAATTAGCTTCCCCGTTGTGTGGATACCAGGAAACTGAATACATGGGTTTATAGTTCAGTGGAAAGTTCTGCTGCCGTCTTAAATCATAAAGCACAGCTGCTGACACAGCAGAAGCTGCAAAATGAACAGAGCATCTGAGCAATCTGTGGTTTGGAAGCTGCTGGGAGGAGAACAAGTCTTGCAGCTCTGTTGGAGGGAGGAAGAAAGGACAGGCAGGCCAAAAGAGTAGATGAGTAGATTAAAACTCATCAGAG
This sequence comes from Psilopsiagon aymara, assembly GCA_024733675.1. NCBI lineage: Eukaryota > Metazoa > Chordata > Aves > Psittaciformes > Psittacidae > Psilopsiagon > Psilopsiagon aymara. The sequence goes on along the minus strand of JANRGW010001664.1, from coordinate 13,687 downwards.
TGCAATTGTAATGCATTATACAACATGAACGCGTCCTGGTGCTCCAAAGTTCACTTTCAATTGAGAGAGAAAATGGCAGCTGAGATTCAATGTCTACAAATGCAAAGTAAAGCCTGGGGGGAGGGAGAGGGAAAAAAACCACCTCCAAATATATACGCACACAATAATGGGTTCTAAATGAGCTATTCTGAGTTGGGAGACAGATCTTGGGAGCCTCTGTGGAAAGTTCTGTGAAAACACCCGCCTGTGGCTGGTGAACAAAGGAAAGCTAATGCTGGGAAAGGACCTGAACAGGAAGGGCACAGAGAACAAGACAGGAATCACTGGTATACCTGCACATGGAGCAGCGTGTTTGGCCCTGGTCCCCCATCTCAAAAGGGATACAGTAGAACTTACAAGGGCACAGAGGAGCAGCAGCAGCAACAGTGAACAGCTCCTGCACAGAGGCTCTGAAGGTGATTGCTTATGGATGGCACAAGTAGGAGAAACCAGGATATTATTTGTCAGAACCCAAGAACCAACAAGGATCAAATGAAAGGCAAAAGTTTTAAAGCAGTGAGTATAGCCAATTACCAAAGGTGTCATCAAGGACGTGTTACCTGGATTATTACTGCATCCAGCTCTGGAGGGATGTGGAGCTGTTAAAGCGAGTCCAGAGGAGTCCACAAAGATGCTCCACGGGCTGGAGCAGCTGTGCTCTGGAGACAGGCTGAGAGAGCTGGGCTGGTTCAGCCTGGAGAAGAGAGGGCTCCAGGGAGACCTGAGAGCAGCTGTCCAGTGACTAAAGGGTCTTGTCAAGAAATCTTGTCAAATGCCTGAGAAGGGCATGGAGTGACAGGACAAGGGGGAATGGCTTTAAACTAACAGAGGGGAGACTGAGTTACTATGAAGTTGTTCCCTGTGAGGGTGCTGAGGCACTGGCACAGGTTGCCCAGAGAAGCTGTGGCTGCTCCATCCCTGGCAGTGTCCAAGGCCAGGTTGGATATGGTGTGGAGCAATCTGCTGTAGTGGAAGGTGTCCCTGCCAGTGGCAGGGGGACTTGAACTACATGAGCTTTAAGGTCCCTTCAACCCAAACCATTCCATGATTCTACATTAGTCCCAAACTAAGCTAAAGGGGCTGGCATTCATCTGTAGCTGACATTGTCATTGGCCCAGGCTTCCTCTCCAGACAGGGAGAAGATACTGTACCACCATGGTATAAGCCACTGCCACCAAGCTAGCACAGGTCAGGAGGAACATACCCTGCCTCTGCACCAAGGAGAAGGGCAGCCCTAGCACTTTTTCCAGGTGTAGGAATCTACAGCATTCTTGGAAAAGCATTTAGATATCCTCATCCATGGTGCTAGCAGGACCAAGGCCTCCAGCAGCCACCCTTCAGCACAGGGCACCTTCGCACCACATCTTCTGCTGGAGCCTTTTTGGACCACAGAGAAGACAAAACACCTGCAGAAGAGTTAAAACACTTTCCCAGGGAACACAGCCTGCAATTTTCCTTTCTACCCAATGGGATTCAAATAACCTAATTCTTCCTCTACATCTGTACAGTCTCACTCTCTCCCAGATCACCCCTGAAGAAATGACAGCCATGTGGTAAATACCTGTAATCATGCCACTCTGATAGCTTCTCTTGTTCTCTGGCCATTAATTCATCTCCCTGGGATTTAGGTGAATATTTTAAACCCTGCAGCAAATTCAAAGAGCTTCCTTTATTTTAAAATCAACACAGCAATAAAAGATTTCTCCTTTCCCTCCTCAAAATGTAAATTATGGTGGTTTTATAAGGTTCAAAAATGCCCTTACACATATGCTGCTGGTTGTGACCTTATCTCAGGCCAGTGACAGGCTTTCTATGCATGAGCAACCACATAGACATATAAACCCCTCAAACAAGGACAGCTTGCTGCTGCAAGAGGGAGGTGACAGCACCCACCTCAAGCAAAGCCTTTGCCTTTGTGCTCATGGCGCTGTCATAAAAGCACAATCAGAAACCTTCCTTTTCCCCTCTCAAGGTACCCTTTTGTTTGGAAAAAAATAGAATATAAGAAAAGAAAATGCAAAAAAGCTCTCCAAAACCAAGCACCTTCTCCCTGGTATCACAATTTCTAGAAAGCAGAAACTTCCTGCAGACGCCTTCATTGTGCTGGAAGCACATATTGGCTGAATTTAAAGCTATGAGGCTATCAGAGGAAAGACAATGGCATGGTGCTCAGGCAGCTGGACCAGGAGCAGCCAGTTCACCAGTAAGAGAAAGAAAATAAGGCTCTATTATTTTTTTACATCCTGCCGGGAAGGAAAACACCAGCAGCAACCGAAGCAGCGACCACCACGTGCTCAGCTGCGGAGGCTCCAGCTCAGAGCTGCCAGGGAAGAAATGCATCAGCTTAACATCAGCTGGTGCCACCACATATATTTGGATGTCTGCACTGAGTTCAGCTCGTGTCCTCAGTGTGACTTGGGTCACACCACTGAAACCTTCTTTTACCAATGTCCCCAGCCACAGTTTTATTCTTTCTTATCATTGAGCCATCTCCTTGCTGGAGCTGGAGAGGAATGAGGTTAAGAGCAGATCCGGAGCAGCAGCAAGCAGCTCTGCTGGAAGAGCAAGGCCAGGACATGCAAGGAAATCACTGCGGATAGCAGGCAGCAGCAGAGTTAAGTGGGATGGTGGGAAGACGCATTTGCTGGAGCAGAGCCTGCCACAGGACTTGTGCAATATCAGAATCAGGATTGAGCCATGTCAATTCATTGAGGAGATCAGAGTGCCCCACCTGGGAAGATGATGTAGAAGGGACCTGCAGGAAGAAGGGCTGCACTCGGACGAGCAGCTGGGGCAATGGGGAGGAAAGGGTGCTCCTCACTGGGCACACAGGCAGAGGGACAGGGCTGGTGACAGGTGAGAAGGGGTGCTAAAGGCCAGCAGGCAGATGGAGAAACTGTGATTAGAAAGTCACTCCAGCCATAAATCCTGGGACCTGAACTGGAGACGGGCAAGCCCCAGATGGCTTGGAAAGCCTGTCTGGCAGAGCCCATCACGCCTCAGGGTGCATCTGTCCCTCCTCCTCCTCTTCAGGTTTAACCATCTCCAACTAGCTCCTTATAGCCAGAGCTGAACCAAGCACCCCTAATGAACCTAAACCCACTCCAATCCATGAACTATAGAGCAAAATCACTACCTAAACCCCAACAACATTATCTACCCCCAGCACAGGACTCCTGCTGCATTACTGGGGGTTACATGCAATGTCCCATACATGATGATCCCCTCTTGGCAGAGGTGCTGCATGCATCACAGTGTGTGCAAGGCCATGTAAAGGTGCACCAGCAAGGGTGAATGGAAGAAGGCTCCCCACAGCCACATAAGCTATTTCTGGACACACTGAGGAGCTGTTTAGGGCTGGATTTGCAGGCAAGCACGGGGCCAGACCGGCTGTCCGTGCTTTGGAAGGGGCTCAGGAACAGAAAAGAGCCAGGAGATGGGGTGGGAACAGGATTTATATAGAGATCCACTGGGAAAAACCATGTCTCAAACACAAGTAACCTAACACCAAGCAGTAGCACCAACTCCTGCACACAGACCCAGGACGACTCTGTCTGTGGGCTGGGGAAAGGAACCCATTGCTCTCCCACCCCTGCCCCAAAAGCACTCATCACACCTGCATAAAGGCACCTTGCCCATGCCAAGCACCCAAACCCCCTCCTCTGCCAGCAGAGCCTCCTGTGCCCCCAGAGCCCTTCCCAATGCTGCCGAGAGCCCTTCAGCCCGCAGGTGCTGCTGCTCCCTGAGGACCACCGGCCAAGCTGGGCCGGCAGCCAGCAGTAAAATTAGAACATGTGTCCCTGCCAGCCCCTTCTGCGAGCTGCAGGGACCATCTGAGCCCCGCTGCAAACCCACACTGCAACCCTTCTTGTACCCCATTTTCTTAGCTGGGAGAGTGTATAGAAAGCCAGGGATCTGCACAGCTTTCCTTCCTTAGCTACAACAGAAAGCCAGGGGGCAGAGAGAGCCTGGGGTGCTGGCTTCTTTGGGACACAGCATGAATTGCACCCTGCCACTCAGTTTGCTGCTGACACCGTGTGCACCCAGCAGCCCTGTGAAGGCTGATCCTCCCCATCACATGTGGCTGGTCATGTCCTGTTTCTAGCCCCTTTCCCCCTGCCACAGCTGCTGCCCTCATCCTGCAGCAGTTATTGTTATTATTTACACTCCTAAGCATCCCTCCAGTGTCAGCAGGGGCAGAGGATCAAAAGAGAAAGCCTTTTAAGGATTTCTGCCAGAGCTGGGAAGCAAATCCCCCCCAGCCAACAGTGCTGATGGGGGATTTGAGTGTAGACAAGTGCTTAAAGCCAAAAAGGGCATCAAGAAGGGAGGGCGAGCTGGGGGCATGCTCTGAAACCAGACACACTCACAACCCACCCCCCCACTGAAACACAGTTCTTTCCTCTGCTTTAGGAAACGGATCCCTCCCGTGATTTCCTTTCAAAGGTGACTAGTAACCTCTTCATTAGGGTTGGCTTTGGCAGGGCTCTCATGGTGCAGTCGGCAGGGCCAGCCCGCCGGTGCTGCGGCTCGGGGGGAAGAGCACTCGCCTCTCCTCAAGGGTGGAAGACAAACAGGGCAGCTCGCACCAGCGGCAGCTCGGCGGCAGGACCGGCACCCTGGCCGTGCTCTGATGGGTACCATGGACTTTAAGACAGATCCAAGCGCAGTAACCATCAATTTGCTGCTTATCGTCCACCCTGAGGAGGCAGCGAGCAAGCAGAAGGGGCAGAAGGAGAGGCCGATAGACAGCGACCGAAACACAGGTAACCTCCCTTTGGTGCCAGGGAGGGTCGGGCGGTGTGTGTCTCAGACAGTGAAGTGAAGCAGCAGCTTTGGAGCATGATTTGGACTTCCCCCAGTCCCACCACCCTTCTCCTCTTTTCCTTTGCAGACATGCTGCAAAGCCCCAGACTTCAAGCTCTGTCCATAGCAACCCAGTGTGCCTTCCCTGGTCCTGATGCAGGACAGTCCTTGCTTGTGCAACACTGCATGTTGCACACTGTGCATGCAACCCACGGTGCAGGAGGTGACATACACACAGATACTAATCCAAGGACCATGTTAGCACTTTACTTTGCCATGCCATGAGGTGCCTCCACAGCCCCTGTGGCTGTGCAAAGGGAGCAGGGTGAGAGCTCAGAGCAGTGCCTACTACACCGGCATACAGGGGCAAAGCTGTTTTGTTGGAAGCATGTCCAGGCTTTGTCTCCAGGGATGACTGCCCTGAGCCATTTATAGCTACAGTTTGAGACAGTGTCCCTGTCCCTCCAGGGGATATTCCAAAAAGCAAAGGCTGTGCCCTGCAGCTGCAGGGGGACCCTCTCAGCAGAAATAAAAGGAGGAAAAGAAGCATTCCTGCTCTAAAACCTTGTTGAAAATCTAGGTTTCCAGACAATCAGTTCCAGGCTAACACAGGCAGGCAAAGCTAACGCAGAGGTTGTGTTCATGCTTCATCTAACACAGCATCCAGCACATACCCAAAGAAGAGCCAACCCTATTAAAGCGACTTAGACCTAGACTATTGCTCTTTCTTCCTCCTGGTATTTCCTATTCTAGCAATAGGGACTGCAAGAAATGCTGCAGACAAGACAGGGAAGGTGGAATCCTGGTAGATCAGCTCAAATGACAGGTTACATGAAAGGTTTGGGGTGCTTGGCCTCCAGACAGTGCCAGAACCTCCCTGCAGGAGGACAACCTGCTGATCTCACCTTTACGTTTTATAGGTTTGGAGGATGATGGAAATGGAAACAGCAGATCACAGCCACCTCAGGGGAGAGAACTTAACGGTATGTTGTCTTCTCACTCTGCTGATAAACTAACCACATCACACAAAACCCATCTGCAAGCTTTTAGCACCTGGCTGTGCCTCTAGAACATAAACATGCTTGAAACAGCCCATCCCTTCCCAGAGATATGAGGGGCTTCAACGGAGACAAGCAGAGGGCATCAGGCCTTATACCCTGGGAAGCATCCCCTCCTCTGCCCCATGGCCAGGATGCACATGGGTGGCACTGCAGAGCCCTATGCGAGCAGCCATACAGATCAGTCCTACTTCAGGTGCTTGGAGCTCTTGCATTTCACAGCCAGCTAATGACAGGGGAAATTCAGTGCCCTAAAGTGCTCAGGCTGCAGAAAGAGCTTCCAGAGTCTTCCCCAGCACTCACACAGCTTAAGCAGGGTCTGAGGTGTGCAAAAGACCTTTCAACAACATCTATTCATCAATCCTTTCTCCATCTCCCCGGCTCACCTTGCTGAGTGCAAGGCAAGGTGATTGCTATCCAGGAATGATGTGGCTGTTATTCTTGAGTGTTCCCCTGCCAATTCCTCACCCATCTGCCCTGAAACAGTTCAGAAGGAACATCTGAAGATGCTACCCCAGGCTGCACACAGCCAGGCTGCAGGACAGCAATGCAACGGGACAGAGCAGCTCCCAGGAAAGGGAATCAGACCATCTGACTTGCTTTCTTGGTAGCCTAAGTCTAATGGGGACATCTAGCAGAGAAAGGCAGAGGGCAAAGGTAAAGCAAAGGTAATTCGCATGGTACCAGTGGTCTCTAGTTATAGTGAACAGGAGCTTTGCTTCCACAGGCCAAGCAATAGCAGCATAAAAAAGCCATGGCTGTGCCCTGTACTATGCTCAATAGGAGCCCTGATCAAAGCCCCTCTGAAATCAGTGGTGGTTGGATGGCTCTCACAGACGGTGAGCAAGCAACATTTCATGGCAAGATACACCTTTGGGTTTGTCTTTTTACAAATCTGATAGTCTCAGACACCAGATAACAAAAGCCTTCACTCTGGGAAGCAGATAAATATTCAACACTCTATGCTCCTCTGTCACACTCAAGAGGGTCTGCAACCAGAGCTGCACAGCACAAGTCAAAGCCTCCATTATGAGAGAATGGTATCAGTCATTTACCACCCCGAACTAATGTCAAGAGTACTTAGTATGCACATGGAAAACCTACACTTGCAGCTCTACCTTATGCACAATTGAAATCCCTGCAAGGATTACTAAGGAATTCCTATGCTAGAGGAGTAGGCAGAGATTTTGCTCCTCTAGCACCACAGGGGTTAATAAATTCCCCTTTAATCAGCCGTGTTAGCAGCTTGATGAAGCCTCTGATACCACGGAGCAGCTGGTTTACAAACTGGATGACATAAGCCTCGTCCCAACCCCACCAAGGCAAACAGGCTGCAGCCCTGCATTGTGCCAACAGAACCCCATCCTTGTCCCAGCCACAAGGTACAGATGGGCGAGCCATGGTCTCCTTGCTCTGGTCTCTGGTGGCTGGCAGGACAGTGATCCCATGACACTTTGAGAAGAGAGGAAGGGTTCACCTTGGCCAGTGTCCACCGGCAGGGCTGGAGCATCCAGCCCTGGCATCTGCTGACTGCCCTGGCATGTCAGTGCAGCCCAGGGGAGCAGATTTATACTGCCTGCAACTGCATAGATCCCCACACTTCCCTCTGCTCCAAGGACCTGAGGGCTAGCTGGCATAGCTGAGATGGTCATGGGCTTCCAGAGCACAGAGGGGAGAGGTGAGGATGAGGATGAGATAATGACAACCATCATGCTCCCATTCACGGACCAAATCGCCTCCAAGCCCTCTCGTGCTGCCCTTCCCTCCCACCCACCTCTCCAAACAGTGAGTTGCTGGTCCAAACTCCCTAACCCCCCACCCTGGGCAGCAGCACCCACTCCAGCTCTCCCCTAGTCTGGAGCATCCCTCTGGAGTGGGGCCAGGCACCCCGGGACCATGACCAACTGGGCATCAAAGCCTGAGAATAAGGTCAAGCTTCTTGCATCATTACTTACTTGGCTGCTGAGCGAAGCCACAGATTTCATCGATTTCCACACCACACTCCCCCACTGTCTTCAAGGCACTGAAATGTTTTCCTTTGTGCAACCAGGCTGTCAAGTCTCCAAGGAGCCCCGCAAGCAGGCACAAGCCCTTACTTCGTACTCCAATGAAGGTAAGTGGTGCCCCAAAGGATACCAGTTTCTAAGAGTAGGGCTTCAGTGAGTTCCCTGCCAAGCTTTTGTTGTAATAAACCAACCTCAGAACATCCCCAAAGAGGGAAAGAGCCCTATCCTGACAATTCTGTGATCTTAAGCCTGAGGAATTAAAAATTCCAAAATCCCTGGAAAATCCTCAGGTCTTTCAGTGTGAGTTCATAGAAGTGGATTCTGAAGCACCAGGGCTCCTACCAACCCCCTTAACATAGAATAGAGGCAGTCAAAAAGCATGGTTGGAACGTGCGGCTGCTAATGTCAGATATCCCAGTGGTGATGAAAGGGTGCAAGGGCTGGAAGAAACAATATTTGCAGAATAGCTTGAGAGGGTTGCAGAAGTTCTTTCATAAGGACTTGCAAGGAGCCATCCCTGCACTAGAACTGGGGCACTGCTGGGCCATCTGGATCCCAAGGCACTTGCTGGCAAAGGACCAAAGAGAATAAGTAGAAGAACCAGTGTTTCTTTATGAAAGATATCTTGATTAGGAACAGTAAAATAAGTCGTAAAAACTGCAGTAAGCATTTCATAGCATTAGTTTTCAAAGCAATGGATGTAGCACTTTGGAATATTTCCATGGAATTACAGTTCTTTATCATTTGGTCAACGCCTTTCAAGCTGACTGAAGGTCGCAATCCTTGCCGTTAAATTTGTTTCTTGACGATGTAGAATCTTAATTTATGGGGAAAAATGGAGAAAGTGGATGTCGACAACAAAACCCATAAACCCCAAAACTAAAAATAATCTTGGGAAATTAAAACAAAGGACTCCTGAAAATATAAAAATCCTAAGGAAATGATACCATTGCACAGAGTCATCCCTTTGAGAAGCAACTTCATTTTACCTTCAAATTAACAGACAAAATACAGCAGCCAGCTCTAGCCTTGCCATCCTGATAGGTGCAGTCATCACAGACTTAGAGTCAAGCTCTAGAATTTAAAAGGGGTTTTTACAGGCTTTCCAGCCTTCTGTTTTTAGGGCTTAAAGGACATGGAACCTTTCTGCATAATCACGGGAGATGCTTAACTTCTCCTGAAGTTAAATGCTGTGGAAAAACTCTGTGCTGAAAGCGCAGATTCCCTCCTAATTAGCTGGTTCCAAGAGCTGACTTTCAAGGAAAACCACAAATGTCACGAGACTTTTGATAACATTGGAGGAGGTAACACATGTGTTTGGATGGCAGCCCCAAGGCGCATTAGCTTCTTGACCTTCAGTCTCCAAAGCAACCTCTGTCCGATCTGAAACAGGGAGCCCAGGACGGCACTGAGTTCCTCCAGGGAACTTCGGTGACTGCAAAGCCTTCTGAAATGTTTGCCCCAAAAATGTATTCTCTGTCAATGTATTCAGGTAATTCCTGCAAGACAATCCCAATCTTTTTCCCTTGTGCTTCCCTCTGTGAAACTTTAAACACAAGACCCCCAGGTTTCCAGTGAGGTTGCTCTAGAGTGTCATGGCATGCAGAGTGCAAGCCCCAGACTGGGCTTGGACTCTGACAGGCAATGGCCCTTGCAAAGCATTTTAATAACACAAGTCAAACCATTTTCGTAGCTATGAGCCGTTTTCTGTTTGATTCCAAGAAAAATCAATGACAGAAATTAAGTCTCTGATTACCGTATCTTCATCAATAGCTCTTCAATATGGTGAAAAATGTGGGGTTTTTAAGCTGCCACATAATCCTCCCCAAGAACCTCTGCTTTATTTATGATCCACTTCATCACCTGTGAGGCTCTTATGGGCTGTCTTATGTCTTCTGAGAGCTACAAATTACACCAGAGGCGACCACACGCTTTCTGACCTTACAGTTTATCTTACAGGTGCTTTGTTTTGCCTGGAAACCCAAGTGCTTTGATACCTTCACAATCACCTACTTAAGAGTCAGCTCCTGTGATGCCTCGGCAGGGAATTCTTCTCCTCTCCTCCACAGCTGGGGTAGTTTTGCCTTTCTTAGGGAGTCTGTCATCATTTCTTGCAGGAACCCAAATGACAGTGGAGATTCATCCCAAGGACACCACCCCACAACTCTTCAAGAAACTCTCCTTTGGAAAAGGTACAGCCTGGGTTTTCTACCCTAGCAAAGCAGGCCAAGGATGGGAGGTGAAAGGAGCCACATCCTTCTCTTTGCATGAGTAGGGAAGGCAAGAAACCTGGGAGCTTGAGGAGATGCAGCACTCAGGGCGGGTGCTGGGGTGATTGTCCTAACCATGCTGGGGTGTTGCAGGTCCCCGGAGGCTGCCCAGACTGAGAGGTCAGGACAACAAAGGTGAGGCTCTGCTCAACCACAGCACATATCTCCAAGCTAGCCCTTACCCAGGAGGAGATAGGGTCCTTTCTCCCCACGGGGCCTGAAGCTCTTTAGAGGATGCCAGCCCCTGTACCCACTCTCCCTGAGGGGCAGATGCTGCTGGACCCTTGGGTCTGAGGAGCAAAATCCTTCTCCTAGGGCAGGGGAGTTCTTCTCCTCCAGCCCTGTGATAATGAAGGTGATGACAGCCTGGGGCCCACAGCATCCCTCAGCAATCCTGCAGTTGCCACAGAGCTCTCTGCAGGGTGATCATCTGACAGCTCTAGGGCTCAGCACTCACTTCTTCCATGCCTGGGGGGATTTGGCTGTATGGTGGGCACGGGAGTTTGATGTCCCCAGCCCTCTGGCTAGAACAGGAGATGCCTGACTGCTGGGGAATGTGGCCTCTGCAGAGCCATGGGACTGCAGGGAGGGGACACAGTCCACTGCGGTCCAGGCAGCTTGTTCACCCCACTCCCCTCCGCACATGTGCACTGCAGGGTGTTCAAATCCATGCCAAAATGCAAGAGAACAACACAAAGAAAAGCCTTAATTTCAGCTTTTCCCACCCAGTCCTGCTCCCCAGAATCACTTATTTCTGTTTGTCTTTTCCCCCCTGCCAACAACTGCTCATCTCCCATTCCCCTCTCCACTGTGCCAGGTTTCCAAAGGACTGAAGCTCCACGGCCGCCAGGGAAAAAGGACCTGCATGGTAACGCTCGGCTGTCCCCACACCATTGGCACAATGGGCACTACACAGGGCAGCCCTAGATAGGGAGCCCATCACTCCTAGGAACATGGCTTGCCCCCTCGAGCCTGGACTGAAGCACGCTGGCAAGGGATTTACTTCATATTGCCACAATGAGCGTTCAGTTTCCCAACCCTTTGTTAGCTGGGTCGGTGGATGGGGAGAGCTTGGGGTATATCATACGTGCCCGAGCCCGTCCCAAGATTCCACATGCTTCCTAACTGCACAGAGCTACAGGAATTACTCCAGATCCCACATCTGCAGGGAGCCTTTGCAGCTACAACCTCACCTAAGACCAAAACTGATAGCCGATTGAAAAAACCCAACACAACCATCCTGTTCCCAAAAGGCAAAAATCAATTTTCAGAGCTGTAGAGAGTGGGAACCTTTGAATGTAAATCTGCTTTCCCTCTCTTTAGATCAGGATAATAGCCCTTTTCAAGGAAAACCAGGATAAACAAATGGGCTGTTAAAGAAACAGTGCCTTCGGCAGAGGGTCCCCTGCCTAGCACACAGGGTGCACCCGCATCTCACCTGGCAGGCTGAACCATTAAGGGATGCCCCATAAGCAATTCCTGCTGCAGAAGTTTCCAAGAAGAGCAGGGCTTACGTTAACAAAACACCTTTACAGGTCAGGAACAGACCTTCTGGACACCTCCCCAGTAGGACAGAGCCCTGTTTTGGGGTGATGGGGAAGGAGTGGGTGATGAATATAGATCTCAGAAGCACGGCTGGCTTTCCAGCTAGGATGGGGCAGCTCTTGGAGCCTCTCGTGCATCTTGCTTCCACCAGCACTTGCTGAGCAAGGAAGCAGAGAAGTGCCCTGTTTGCTTATCAAGGATCATAAGTAAAGCAGCATGCAATCAGCCAAAGCCTCTGTGCCCCCGTGTACAGGCCAAGGAAATTCACTTGTCACCCAGCAGCTCTATGGCACCATTCATTCACCTCTCCCAGCACTCAGGGTCACACAACAGCATTTTCACTTCGTGATCTCTTTTAAATCCTTTTTTCCAGAGGAATAGCAACCCCACAAAGGTAGCTAGGAGAATCTCCTTAGTCCTTTGACAGCACATGATAGGGGGAGATTTATGTGGAGCTCTAATCTCCTCTTACCAGCTCAGAAGAAAAGGTAGGGCTGGGCAGAGAGTGGTCCAGGAGAGGCACCCGTGCACAGAGCTACAGCTGCATCGCTCAGGTGGCTCACTGATGAGAGAGAACAGTGTTATCTGATCGGTTAGGGCAAGCCAAGGCCAGGCTAGACAGGGCTTGGAGCAACCTGCTCTAGTGGAAGGTGTTCCTGACTGTGGCAGGGGGTTGGAATTGGATGTGCTTTAAGGCCCCTTCCAACCCGAACCATTCCATGATAAGTTAGTAACCTTTTGTTCACGCTATGTAGAACCAGGAGCCTGGAGCCTGCAAAGATGCAGACAGAGAGGTAAACACACCAGTTTCAGTCCAGCTGCTTCCTGTGTTACATTTCTCATGTGCTTGAATTCATGCAGAATTTACCATCCAAAATGGTCATCTCTATCAGCAAAACTGCTGCAGAAATCAGCTCTTTTCTGGGTTTTTTTGAAAGGTCACTTTTTTGCCATTTTTGCTTTCACCATGCAGATTTTCCCTGATGCTTCTGCATTATATCTCCTAAATACAATATCCTGGGATTTTCTGTGTTGTCATACAGTGCCAAAGACGCAGGGGCACCTCCCGCTCCAGCATTGCCCAAATTACACCAGATTAGACAGGATGGCTCCTGCTTTCCATGCAGCTGGCAGGGACCTTCTGTAAGTGCCCTCATGTCCTCTGCTCCCTAAGCACCTGCTGATGGATCCCTCCATGGGTCAGGCAGGAGCTCTACAGCATCCACTTATTCAAGCACACAGCCAGGAAAAATACCCCCTCCCTCCCTTCCTGAGACAATGACAACTCATTTCTTCCCAGCATATCCATGGGACAAATCCTCTCTGAAGTCCATGCCAGTAGATCTGCAGCAATTTGAGAAGCTGGATGCCTACGCATTAAAAGTAAGTCTCGCTTTTGCCTCTGTCCTCCCCCTCAGCTCCCCTCTGGGGATGATCCTAGAAACCCAGCTATCAGCACTAGCACCAGCTTAGCCTGAGCTGCTGGGGCAAATGCCTCGGAATCTCCCAAACCATTTCCTTGGAAGGATCAGCAACACAGATCCCACCCTAGGAGGGAAACTATGACCAAAAATACTTTCTCAAACATGGAAATACAGCTTTGTATTTCTATTTTAAGGAAGCTCGAGTTAGAGCAGTCTCCTGGCAGGAGGGGTCTCACTAGCTTTAAAAGACCAAGGGAGGGGGGAGGAAGGGAGTTGTACCATAGCCATTTCTTCACCATGATCTTGCAGTGGTTCCTCCTCACAAACAGGTAAACGTCAGGAACAGCGTAGAAGAACTGGTTAAAGCCCTGCTAAAACAAACACGGACTGATCTGGAAAAAGTCCGAGCCATATGGATGTGGATATGCCATCACATAGGTAGGTTTTGATCTTCAATCGAGAAGATAAGGCTGTTGCCATCAGCTCTGTTACACTGCCATTGTGGTTTACTATACATCCTGTGGGTTAGTTTCATAGGG
>JANRGW010001663.1:34867-51900 GCA_024733675.1 Psilopsiagon aymara | reverse complement strand
CAGGGCTGCCCCTTGAAAGTCTTTCCCCACCCTTCCCTCGAGTGGGCGTTTTTTAAGTCAGCAAACGAGGGCTAGGAGTCTGTCCACACGCATGGATCACACACACACCACCACCACCACCACCCCACACCGAAAAAAAAACAAAACCCAAAACACCAAAACCGGAAAGGGAGTGTCAGGGCTGACCTCAGAGCCGAGCCGGGAGCCCAGGGCTGCCCCGCTCCTCCTTGCGCCGCCAGGCACGGTTAAAAGCCCGCAGGGGCTGCTTAGCCAAAAGCCTTTCACGAACAGCAAAGCACGCCTCGCCCTGATCAGCAAATATGACAGCCGGTCAATTGATGCAAAACGTTCTCAAGCACAATTTTCTAGTTTTCAGCCTACCATCTATTTTATCCTTGATGACCAAAAAATACCACATAAAACATGTTTTCCCCTCGTTGACCAGAAGTTACTGCGGCAACAACTGGTTGTTTATCGTTTAGATAAAAACATAAATTCACCGGACTTGTCAGGAGCGGGGATACGGGGATGTTAAGTTAGGGAAGTGCGCAGTGCACTATCTAGTGAGAAAACGGTTTCCAAACAGAAATACAGCAAGAACACCTGTACGGCATTCCCTGAGTTTAGCTCACATGCACAAACATTGACAGAAGAAGGAAAAAACAAAAGAAGAAAAAGTTCTCAAGAGTGGGTTGCAATAAAGGCATTTTTTCCTCTGACCCTTTAAACATAAACAGCTGCACATTTTTTACTTCCTAGAAAAGAAAAAAATACGAAGTGTGTAGTTTGCCAAGAAAGCATGAGAATAATGGGGAATCAATGCATGACTACCCCTCTGTTCTCATCTTGAAATATTCCAAATGATGTAAGCTTAAAGGTGTACTGGAATGCTATAAAATACTGAGCCCTGAAATACTAAAATACTTATGGTATAGTTAAAAATTGAAGTTGAACTGCAAGGCTCTCTATCCACAATGGACATGTCTCCAGCAACTGGATTTCTTTCACAACAGGTCATGACACTGCATGCGCACAGCAGGTCAGGAACCAGGCTACCTGTACATGGGGTTTGTACGCTTCTCAGCCTACGCTCAAGCCACGGAACTGCTAAACTGGGTTTTGTTCTGAAGGGACGCTGGCAGAGGCTGTTTGTTGTATTGATTTTCCCTTTAAAGTGGTCCTGCAGCCTGGCGAGCTGAGGCAGCTGTGCAGCCTTATATGGCTGCAAGGCTGCGGGGAGGCGGCGGTGCCCTCAGCAGTCTCCATCTATTCCTGACCAGCCAGGCCGGACAGTTGCTACTCTCGTCTCCGACGCCCCTGCACAGCCCCCTCACCAGATCCTCTTGCCCTCAGGGCCAGCCTGAGGAAAGCTGCCTTCTATTGCCAGCAGAGCACAGGCCTCACAAACCCCCACCACTCCCCTCAAAACACAGCCCCTGCCCCCACCCGGCCACGGATGGGCTGCGTAGGGGGAAATAATGCCTTGTCCACTTTCACCAGCACCAAGACAGGTCATGCAGCAGCAGAAACTAAAATGCATCCTTATCCCATGTTTGGGCCACAGTTTGCACTGCCTTTACCCCTAAAGTTGTGCCAAAGTGCTGCCTGTTCTCTGCCACCAAACAGCAGCAGGGCAGCCTGTCTCGTGAGCAGGGACTCCTTCAAAGACTCGGTTCTTCAGAGGCCTCAGCACCTCTAAGAAATAAAACCTGACCTACCAGTAACAGCTGACACAAGAAAATATCCTGAAGTCAGACTTCACCAAGTAGTCAAGAAATGAAGTGTCTTTTCCAAACTTAATTCTGCACTTCTGTGATCTTCTTATTTAACTTAATATCTAAATTTAACGCATTATGTATCAATATCTAAATTTAAGTACATTTTAGATTACGTCCAAGAAGTACTGAACATCCCAAAGACATCCTTGCTACCACCACCACCAAGTTCATACACTTCTCACATGGTTTCAGGGGGTTTGTTTTTTGTTTTACCATTTTTCTCTCAAGTAAGAGTCCAAATACTAATAGTTACTTCAGGAAGGGCAAATGGAAAAATTATGCCTATTACAGAGCACAGCATATACTATTAAACTAATGGTGCTGTGATAGCTGCGTGGAATGTAGTGCAACTGTCAAAGCAGGCAATCCTTAATAATACCCAAGATAGACACTGTTAAAATACAAATCACAAGACTGTCTAGAGGACAGGCAAGTTTGCCCATTTGGACAAAGCTTTATTAATAGACTGCGACTTAGTAACAAAGAGTATTAATACCCACTGCAGCACCACCATGAATACATTACCACAGAGGGATTTTGCTGAAAACTCTCAAGTGGCACCAGTTATGTGCGGAATACTAACCCAGCAACTCTGTTTCCAAGGGTTTCACTTAATGTCAATCTCAGTAAAAATCCGCTAAGTGGGAAACACCTTTGAGAGTATAAAAAAAATAATGAAGTTGCTATTAGTACAACTGCTAATGTAAGCATGCTAAGGTAACATAAAGGGAAGTTTACATCATTATGGCTTGCTAAATTTACCGCAATATATATGTGTGCATTCTTAAAAAAACACAGATTTGCCATGTAAAGGCACTAGCACTCAATTTTGAACTAGAACTTTAAAAATGAGAGCCTTAGGAGTCCCAAAGCCTATGTTAAATATTCCTACCAAAGTCTTGTTATGACATTTGCAAAATACGACACTTTAAAGTGGCTTATTTAATAGTCGCATTATTTTAGCACTGTATCCAACTACTGGTTGCTTCATCCCATAATCAGGCCTGAACTCTGTCAAACCAGCCATACTATAAGCTTGCAGAACAGAGCTGCCTTTGTTCTTTGGCACTGCCAGTCCCCTATGGAATCAGGCAGCACACTGAATTGCACTGGGCAAACAATCCCTGACCTTCAATTACTGTCTTGGCTCACTGCCACAGGATACATGTATTACACAGTGTGCCCTATTTTGCAGATAATCGCGAGAACTACAGATAATCATGACTATCCACTGGAAAACGCACACATTCACTTCCTAAAATCGCAACTGTAACTTCAGCTACAGCAAAGCGTTCCTCTGGTGTGCCGCAGCAGCACACCCAGCCCAGGCTCAGGCCGTGCACGTGAGGATGGCAATACTGCGGGTTTTGTATTTTTGGAGTCCGCATGAAAAATTCCAGGTGGCATATGGCTTTACCTTCCTCTGCTGGAGGTTTTCGGCTGGGGCTGTGTTTGCTTTGTGGCGGAAGGCACGCCGGGTTGCGCCGGCACGGTTCTGCGAAAGCTGCTCTTTTTCCCTTTTCTTTTTCCCTTTCAGAACACTGGCAGGTTTTTCACCCGAGCGCCCCGACACAGAGGAGTTTGCTGGTGCCCAGCGGGGCTGGCTGGGGCCGGGGCCAGGGCCAGCTGCAGCCCTTGTGCCTGCAGGCTGGCTGCCTGCCAGCACCCAGGCCCTGAGTCACTGCCCGTCGGGGAGGCTACTGGCACGGCGCTGCTGCCAGAAACACCACAAGGACATCAGGAAACTAAAGCACACACGGCCGGGAAGGGGGTGGTGGTGAAAGTTCTGCTCTAACCCTCCTTTTGTTTCTTGGCAGCAGTAAACCCGTGTAACTGCAAACCATGCTACTTCCCCACACCTCGCCTGAGGAACCCATCTGTGTGATGCTGCTGGCAAGGAAAGAGCGCATGTAAATATTGCGAAGGAGTAAATATTTAAACTTCAAAACAAATGAAAGTTATTTAAACCGGTCTTCATCATTTAAATTAGCATTTTTCTACTTATCTTCTTCCTGTGTGTGCCACCCTACATTTGCTTAGCAAGCAGAACTGTTTCATAGCGATACTCCTGCAGAAATAATACAGTGGAAGAGCAGAGCTACACCAGTCTCACATTAATGGAGAAATAAACTTTCTGATTACATATTTGTACAAACCAGCTGAGTTCAAATGGTGTACTTAAGTGCAGAAGCCGAAGTCCAAAGGAGGAATTAATGCGTGTGAAACAATCATCACTACTAAGGCTGCGACATGTAAAATGAACTGTCATTTCTAGGTGTCAGTTCATTTGGCAAATTCTTCATTTAAACTCTACGTTTTGGTTATGGAGGTGGATAAATCTCACTTACAGATGTGTAAAAACCTCACCAGGCTATCTTCAGTAATTTTTCAAATTGAGAAGCTGAAGACAACAGTGTTGGGCAGCTGAGTTCAATATGGAGGAACATGAGCAACAGTACAATTACTCCAGCTGCATGTCAGCACTAACTGATCTTACAGTGCATTTCAAATTAATCCAATTTAAAATACGGTTTCTATGTTTGCAATATTTTCAGTCAAGTTTCAAAATAACTTTTGTCCTTTCCTGGGCAGGCACCATGGGGTTTAATGCTGCGTGCATCAACGTGACTGTGCAATTTTCTCCATTACTTCATCCCCATCTACTTTATCACATCAGTGCAGCTCTGGGAATAAGCTCTGATAGTAAACTTGAACTACTTTTGTGGCTGAATTGGTGTCCCTGCTGCAACAGGAGACCAATAACCATGATAAAAGAAAGAACAGAAGTAGGTACTAAAACCAAAAAATAATGCATCACTGTAGGCAATAGTATTGCATGAGTTCTCTTACTTTGGAGTTCTCTTACTTTGGAGTTCTCTTACTTTGGAGTTCTCTGCTAGTGCCTAAATGATCTGCAAACTTCAGAAACTACAGATTTTGAATGCTGACAAATAATTTCATGGTAAGTTGCTTTCAATCCTTCTGTTTACAAGAAAAAAAAGAAAAAAAAAAACCCAAACTCCCCCCCCCCCCCCCCCCAAAAAAAAAAATAAAATAACCCACCAAAAGCCAAAACCAACCCGTCTTTTATAAAAATTCAAGTCATTCTTTCAGGTCTCAGCTACCTTAACAGTTCATTTCACAACTGCTGACCCTAGTTTCTTTTCTTCCCAGCCTGTTCTACATCTTCCCTTAATTCAGCTTCTGTTAGCGGCCTACTGCTGACATTTTTCTCTCTATTTAGCCTCTGCAGCATGCCATTTACAGATACAAATCCCTGTACTTAGAACCTACAGAACAGTGCTCTAACTCCAGATTTATGTTCAAACACAAAATATTGAGCAGTCTCTCAGGCATCCCTTTGTGCCTGCCCGTCATCTCAAGCCTAACATCACTGTAACAGATATATTTGCCTATGCCCTCTCCTTTCGTTAGCTGAGCAAAAATGGTGTGACCCTGCCACTTACTCGAGTCCAGTAACATCAGTGTCATCTTAAAGTGTGAGCTGCTCTCTTTCACTTCTGGGTCCAAGTTACATGAAATGTCTGCAAATCTGTCTTATAAAGCTTACGAAACACGTGGGTTTGTACTTATCCACCCACTTCAGAGCGCCAGCCTACACTCATCCTGCATTTTGATCACTGAAGCCTACTTTACTCTTGCCTTAATAAATGCATACATGTTCAGATCCATTCAAAATGCTGCCACAAACATCACTAGCATACAGTGTCCACTCTTTGCACTCTGTCCGCCAGCAGTCCTGTCACATCAAACTGCACTTTCAGAAACAGCAGCTCCCAATCCTGCCATCACTCATTTATCAATTTCAGGAACAGCCTACTGGCAACACTGGCAAAGCTGACCCATTGACATCTTTCCGTTTTCTCCTTAAAACTCTGCTCTGCTGTACTGACCTCTGAAACCTTGACAATGGCTTGGCCAATGCTTTATGGAAGCCTCACAAGCAATGCCTCCTACTTCCCATCTGCCTGTCTTTGTGTGTCATCTGCCCTTGACTTACTTTCAAATTTTACCTCAGTGGAGAAAGGAACCCTTTTCATTTTGTGTTAGTTCTGCAATTCTGTGCACAATGGAATTCTGGACTTTCATATGAGTTTCCAAGTGTCGCAGCAATGTGCTACAACAGTCATTAACCTTAGGACTGGATTCTGTCTTCCACAAAGCAAGCACAACAGCTTCAAGTTCATAATGTTCTTACTCACACTTCTGCAATATTCATCAAACCCTTTTTAACTTGGGTGCCATCCATGTTTCTCAGTATTCACACTTCTTCAGCCTTCTTAGTTTCCATCACAATAATGCCAAACTCCCTCCAACTCACTCCTTGGCTTTATTCTTCTCTTCCAACCCTACCGCCAACATTCACAATACTCTTGCATTCTTTTCCCCAAACTGACTGGATGTAAAATTCATTTACCCGTCCTCACCTCCACAAAACAACCTGATTGAGAACATCAGCTTTAGGCTTCTTACATCCACTGAATTGCTGCTCTTCTGATTCAGCACCTGATACTGCCTCCCTCTCATTCCAACTGAAGTCCATTAGAGAACAGGACTCCACCTTTCAACCTCCCACTACTTCCTGCTCCTCTCATACTACATTCCCATTTGCCTCACTGAAGCTTGTCTCACTTCCTGAGAGTCACCCAGATCTAGCTTTCGCAAGATCCCTTTCTGGTTGTATTCCCCAGAGCTTAAATACCTGCCTCACTTTTTTCCACCTCAGCCCCTACATCCTCGTTAACTTTCATTTCCAAAATACTGTATTTTCCCCCCCAATTCTTCTATTTTTCAGTTCTTCACTGCCACTTCCCTCTTCTCTTTCCTTTGTCTAAAGGCATTATATTCCCCAGCTTAGTCAGCCTCCTGCCTCTTTTATGGATTGCATTTTATTTTGCGCTTTTCCATTTGCTCTCCTCCAAAACAACTCGGGTGCCTTCTCACCACAGAAAGCTTGGCTTCCCACTGCAGTTCAGGCTCCCTGATTGCTCAGGCTGCTGGCAGGTCCTGCAGTCCCCGGCCGCCTCCTGGAAACAAGCCACTAGCTCCATCTGAGGAGAAACGGGGTGTGGTTCCGAGCGAGTCTCATGCCAGGCATCACTTCCTCTGTTACGGCAGTGGTGAGAATGCACTCGTGCCGATATTTTCCATTCCCACAGCCCTATGACAGTATCCAAGCGACTCCTGTTGTATCAAATGCTCCGCATATACCTAACACCACACTCACAGCAAACAACATATTCTTAACATCATGCTACGAAATGGTCACACTTGTGTAGGCTGTAACAATTCAGTTAAGTAGAAAGTCTCTACAGGGAGTGGAATTGGCTCTTGAAACAGAGCTGGGATCAGGAGAAAAAGGTATGCTAAATAGGAGCTGCTGTTTGGAGCTACCTGGCATAACAAAAGCCTCAAACCATAAAAAAAGTCAAGCACAAAAATCTTGGGGGAAAAAAAAAGCCACCCAAGAACAGAGAGAAGTATTTTAGAACACCACCTTCTGTGGAAGCTGAAAGAGGGAAATACCTGCTTCAATTATGATAACAATGAAGTCGTTACACATAAACGTGGATTCCATTTCTGAGAAGTAAAAGACTCCTCAAGGCCTTCTTCCAGTCTGTACATTTATTCCCTTTTACTGATAGCAGTGTGTTTTACTGTTTGTCAGGTGGAATAAGAGCTGTGGAATAAGCACATTCAATTTGCAATAAATTCAGAATGCGAGTGGTTTTGGTGAATCGTCAAAGGCTACAACTTCTATTCCTTTCTCCTTCTCTGAGTTCATTGTCTCCAAAAGATTAGGAACCTCTGTTTGCCAGTTCTGCAGGCTTTCTATCTGGCTATCTCTGGATTCCCTGAATAGGGAAAGGCTATTCAGGGAGGGAAAGGATTACTCATTTTGGATTCAGTGCTTCTGTGCTCTCCTAGTCCCAGCTTGTTGGGAGTGAGGAAATACTTGGACATTTCTCTGTCTTTTGAGATATATCCTGTTCGTATCCTGAACATGTACACTTTAAGCATATGAGTATCTTACCTTCAAAGTAGTATTTTCCTATTTCCAAACACTAAAACTTAAATATTAAGTAACTTCACTACATTGTGTTTTAATGATCTCTGTAAAAAGCTCCACCTTACTGAGACAACATGCTAGTTTATACTTCTCAAATAAAAATATCAGACTGTTCACCTCACCTCTGTGTGTCGTGTAAACAGGGAGAGATACTATCTAGTTTCAGACTATACACAGAAATACCTTTTAACCTTCTTGAGCAGTCTATTTTCCTGCTATGATTGTTTTAAAATCATATTGTGACTGTCAAGACAACACACACTGAGATACAGCTGCTAATACATTGGTTTGATTCCTGACTCTGTAGTACAAAAGGTTTGGGAAAACTTCTCAAAGACAAAAACTGCACAGGCATAAGCCACTAAGAAGTCGAGGTTAAAAGTTTACACTTGATAATAAAATGTCTGATGGAACAGAAGGGGATTTAGTCTATATATCCCAGCATCAGGATAATGCAGAAACGGTGTTGAAACACCATCAGTCTATCTAGTAAACGAATTAGAAACTAACCTAGATATCGTAATGGATTCCCCCTGCAGTGTTATTTTTAGATTCTCACATCTGCTTTCCTACACATTTGCTCAGGAGCAACCTTGGTGGACAAACACATTTTTTGCTTTCAGGAAAACACAGGACAGATGGTGTTGAAAGGACTTCTCTCTGAGATAAATTTTCTGCTTCTTATAAATTTACTCATCTTCAAACCATGACAGCTATGAGTTTAAACATAAAACCCAAAATTATTCAGATCTTGTGCATCTTCTTTCTCTAGGATCCCTGAAAAGTCACACAAATACACCCCACTTAGAAGTTTCCCACTGAATGTGAAATGCGTTTCTTTTCCAAGTTCAACCTTACTGTTACATTGGAAAGAAGAAATGCACCCCTGCACTTTCAAATTTGTACCCTAGGCCTGTATAGTGAATTCAGGATCTTCTGGATCCATGCGTATAGTATATCAGACAGTATTTACCTCCAAGAGCTATTTATAGCACTGATTACACATTCCCTCATTTTTCCCATACTAGCATACAAGACAATGTTACTAGCCTCCATTATCTACTCCCACTTAGTCTCTCATGTTGGACTGTACTCCCGCACTGTGATTATCCTCATCATCAACCCCTGTATCCTGTTAGTTTGAATTTGTCTTCTACAGCATGGCTGACCAGAATTATGTGTGTCAGTTTAAAAGCACTCTTAGAGGCAGCTGTATGGGGACTCTAGAATGCCGCCTCTATTCCAGGAAGATACACTTCACATGTCCCAGAGTCATACCCGTGATTATCTCGACATAAAACAGCAGGTTCACAATCCTCTTTCTGACTTGCCAGAAGGCCTGAACCTTCTCCATGCCGGGGCTTCCACTGTAAACTCAGGGTGTTTAATCTGGAGAAGAGAAGGCTCAGGGGGAACCTTATCACCTTCTACAACAGCCTGAAATAAGGAATGGAGCAAGGAAGTGGCTGGTCTCTTCTCCCAAATAACAAGTGATAGGACAAGAGGTAATGGGCCTACGCTGTGCCAGAGGAGGTTTAGGTCGGATATTAGGAAAAAATTATTCACTGAAAGGGTGATCAGGCATTGGAAGAGGCTGCTCAGGGAAGCGGTGGAGTCACTGTCCCTGGAAGTGTTTAAAAACCACGTAGATGAAGCCTTTAGTGACATGGTTTAGTGACTTGGCTGGACGCTTCAGTGTCCAACCTTTACATGTGTCCAATTTACTAAAGCAGTTCTGGGGTAAAGGCTGGACTTGATGATCTTAAATGTCTTTTCCAACCTAGCTGATTCTATGATTCTATAAGCATTACATTTGCCATCTGCTCCTAAGTCTACCACTTCATATGGAGTTGAGATTTGTTCTAGATATATTACTTAATTTTTCAGGGGCATCTGAGTTGCATAAAAAACCCCTCAACTTCTATGTTAAGGGCTCCTCCTATTCTGTACCATCTACAGATTTAATCAAATTTAATCAATTAGTCCACACATTTTAGTGAAAGTACTAAGCAAGTCATTGTCAAAATGCATGAACAACTATGGGTAGACAGATGTATTTCACCACTACACTGCTCCACCTATTTCAACACCACATAGCTAACATAAGACAGTTCCTACCTAATTTACCATTCACACCACTAATCCCCATCTTCCTCTGATTGTTCATCACTTGACATACTGTGGAATGCATTACAAAAGTAATTGTAATTTTTAATTGCATTTTCTTGCCTCTGAACAAAGCCAATCGGCCTTTTTGTTCAAGTGGGACCAAGATGTAGATTTTCAAAGTGCTGACGGATGACTAGAATAGCCTATGATTAAGGGGGAGGAAACACACAGTAGATATAACCAGTCCATTTGTAAAGGCTTAGAAGAAAATAAGGTGATGAGTAAAAGCCACAATGAATTTGAAAATAATGCATTATGTCAAAGCAAATTTCTTTTGTACACAGAAGAGCAGACTTGAGAAGCAGATCTATATATCCTGACTTAAAAAGTTTTTTGGCACTGCCTCTTATGATACTCATGTACACAAGTTAAACAGATTAGACCCAAATGAAACTAATGTGGATGCATATCAAGGAAAAAGGACTATACAAAACAAGCCCCAAAACATTCAGAAATCATCACCAGCTCACTGTCAAAATACACATCTAGAATGCAGTTCCAAAGCCATCCTATACTGGGTCTGTTCTTACTCACTATTTTCATTAGTGACCCAGATGACAGAACAGAGACTACATTTATTAAATTGACAAACAACCAGCTTGGTGAGACTGCAAATCGTATTGGAGGACAAAAAGACAAACTGGGTAAGTGGCCTGAAAAAACAAGATGACATGCAAAACACTGCACGTAGGCAGAAGTCAACAGCAGCAATACTGAATGGTGAAGGAGAAATTGCACAGAAAAAGACAGAAGCTAGGTTCAATTTATAAACTGCTATGAGTTAATGGTGTCCTGCTATAGAAACGCAAACACAATGCTGGGATGTGTGAATGTTAGTACAACCTGTGTTCAGTATTCAAAAGCCTCATCTGGAGTAGTCTAAAGTGAGTAGAATTTTGGAAATTGCTCTTCAAGACAGGTACATGCTCAAAAGAGAGAAAAAAATTTAGCAGTTTTGGAAAATACCATGGATGAATACATACTGAAGAGACTGGGAGGGGAAAACAGTTGGGTGTGTCTGCAGCTGTGAAAACAGGACGCTGCAAGGAATAATTTCTTTGTCTCTAGCAGGCACAACAACAAATTTTAACAGTCTCAATTTAGATAAGATGATCTCAAGGTCTTTTTCAGTCTTATGATTCTAGAGTATCTGCAGGGTCACTTACCTCTCCCAAATAAAACAGCAGTGAGAAACACATGTTCAAATTAATGTTACATTTAAGTCTGCTTCTATTATACCATCTGCCTCTCTGCCCAGCTTCTCTGCCCAGTATCACCTACTTCATGGCTTCTCTCAACAGCTACAAACCATTGGTCCTCCAGGTACCAGTAAGGCAAAAGGAAGAGTCTCAAGACCATGCTCCCTGGCGGAAATATTACGGCACACTCTTGAGAGCTCTGAGGTACCAGTATCCCCCACCCACACTAATCCCACAGCCTGAAGGTTTCCTCTGATGGAGCTGAACAGGAAGAACTGCCTGCAGACCTTGGGAAAGGTTCTGACAGATGCCTGACCTGAAGGCCACATGCTGGCCTTTGCTGTCTAGGAAAATACTTATTTTCAAAGACAGGTATTAGGTCACGAAAACTTGCTCTTTGAAGTAGGTATATTGTGTTTGTCTTCATTGGCTTTCATCTCCCAATCCTTGATTTTATATTTGTTGGGGTTTTTTTAATGCCTCCCGAAGTTTCACATATTTTGAGGGCAGACATACAGTCTTTAATTGGTTGCATAATTCTTCCTTTCCCCCTCTTTATGTTTACAATGCAATCCAATCATAGGTACCTCCTCCAATCATAGGTACCACCCTTAAGGAAAGATCAGCTAAAATAGTTACAATCCGCACTAATTTTTTCCTAATTTCGATATGGAAATTTCTCTTGGTCTGAATATTTTACAATTCTTAAGTTCTTTCTAGTTGTATGAATTTGCATTCTCTTCTTATACATCTTCCCTTATCCTTTGTAGTTTATTATCATCCTGACCGAAAATAAAGTAAAAAATATTTAACATTTTAGTTGTGTATTACTGTCATTCTCTACCTTTCTCAGCATACAAAAGCTTCTTTTTATGAATTTTCACATCATTTGCAAGATCAAATTCAGTATTTAGAAACAAATCAGAATTAAGTCTTCTCACACATACACACACTGCTTACAGAATACCTGCATTAATCTTACTATCTATCTATCTATCTACCTACCTATCTACCTGTCTTCAGGCTGGCTATTCATACATTTTGGTTGGCAGACCAGGAGAATTCATCCTTACTTGGGCTTCAGTTTCCAGACAAGTTTTACATATCTGTGAGTTTAAAATACTGAGTCCTCTGGCTCCTTACACCTGGGATCAGCTTATTTAGATTTGCCACTAAGATTCAAAACCTAAATTCCAAACCAACTTTCCTATATACTTTTTCTCACATATTTCAAACTTAATCAACTCAGAAAAACTAAGGGTACAACCTGAAGTTCCACTTCACGTGATTAACTGCAAACTGCCACTGAATGGACAGTTGAATGCCCCACCAGCCCCAAGCACACAACTCTTCCTCCTCCAGCAGCCTAATGCACCAGAGCTCGCCCGCCCACCCTGACTGACTCATATTCTCTAGAGTCGCCTTGCTGATGTAACTCATGCCTTGGCTGTGCGACTGCTAGGATCAGCTAGACAAGGGCAGAAAGAGTGAAGCCAGCTCTTTCAGCAGCTGCTTAAACATAAATTGAAACTGAATCCTCAATCCAAAATTATTTTCTAGAATATCCTCACTGCTTTTCAAAATGAAGTCTGAAGCAATCCTGATTTCCTGTTGGTGTAGTGAATAGCTTAAGGAAGAAACTTGCCAGCAATCACACACAGGAATACCTTGGCTACCATTTCTTCTCTAATCTCTACCTGGGAAAGTAAACCACCTCATAACAAGCAGTATTTATCTAACAACACTACAGAGATCCCTATCCCTATTCGAGTCTAACCCTGAGGCTAACAAAGCATTCTTGTTCCTTCTGTCATCTTCCTCCAAAATGATTTTGAGCCAGTCTGTCATTTTTAGACCAAGATATTCTTTTCTAGCCTACCATATAATTACTACTGAACAACTTTTGATTTTGTTTGGTTATTTCTGAACAGAATAAAATGCTTTAATTACATCTAGTCCAATTATTAAGAATATCCTACTGTGCTTCTGATATTCAGATGTTTTATACCCCATCCTCTATCAGAAGCTTGGATTTCTCCGTTTTGTTGTCCAAGCTCTCAATGTGCATACACAACGTTTCTGTTGTTTCTTAGTAACCACATCCCATTACCCAGTGAAACCTTTTCCCTGGCTGCAATGCTTGACAATAATTTTCCTTAATGTTGGAGCTCTTTTCCTTCTCAGTTAGTACTAGTCCTCTACACAATGGCACTCCTCCACATGCCGAGACAGAAACAAAGGTTTACATGACAACTCTGTGCTGAGAGCTAAAGCTTGAATGGAAGTTGCAAAGGTTGGTCAAAGTTTCTTTCCTTACACTCAAGTTCCCAGCCATTGAATGAGCTTTCTTCTCTAAAGGCAGTTTTTTACAGGTACTTGGAGGCAGAGCTTAGCAGTAAGAGTGATCTCCTCAGGGATCTCTCCTCCAGGGAACATAATTCCACTGAAGAGCATCAGAACAGCTGTCTATTTCTGTATGGTATGCACATGTGTAATCCACCACAGTAGAAAATTAGGCTAATGATGGAGTCTTTCCTTCCCACTCCCACTCAAATCCCTTCAGGATCTTTCTCAGCTTTCTCATTCTTCCTTATCTTCCCATTCAGGAACATCAAAAGTTCCACCAAGAAATCTGCAATTCCAAAGCCACATGAGCCTTAATTCCTGGATCTGATTTAAGTTCCAGCCACATCACCAGTTACATCTTGAGCCTTACACCCTCTTCACTTTTGAACTGCATTAGTGATTACATGCGTACTATATGTAGTAATCTCTACGAAATCTGTCATTTTCAGGTTTCTTCCACTGCTCCCTTGATTACTAAATGTCATCTGCTTTCAAGCCCTTCCCTTCAAAAAGGGTGCATGCTAAAGTCCCTTGATACACTCACCAGTTACATAAAACTACGTATCAACTGCTTGACTTTTCAAAGTTCAGCTGTGGTTAGAAGCAAGATTTGATCTCACGCTGAAGTTCAAATGCTGTCCATAAATTACATTCAAATCAAACACTAGTTACTGATCCTCAAGAAACAAGATTTACTTCCTAACCCTCTGGAAAGGGTCCTGTTCTGGCTTTGTTAACCTCTACTAAAAGTTCAGTGCTTTTATAACAAACTAGATGTGTCAAAGACGTCTACTTTGGCTATTCCCACAGAAATCTATCCAAATTTGGCACAGTTGGAAGCCTCAAATAAATAAGAATAATTAAAAAAAAAAAAAAAAGATAAAGAGTTCACAGATGTTTAACTGCAAAGTGCTTGCAAGCAAGGGGCTGTTTACTTTCTGCTCTTCACAAGCGAGGGCCACAGCCTTGTTAATGAGAGCAGAAAGTGTCCCCCATTGTCAGCACCCTGCACTAAAGGAAAAAGAAGATGTAAACTGAGGAGAACGCACAGGGGGCAGGAAAAAAAAAAAGCCAGCAGAAGGGCACAACAGTGGGCA
Organism: Psilopsiagon aymara; assembly: GCA_024733675.1. Classification (NCBI taxonomy): domain Eukaryota; kingdom Metazoa; phylum Chordata; class Aves; order Psittaciformes; family Psittacidae; genus Psilopsiagon; species Psilopsiagon aymara. The sequence continues at coordinate 37,220 of JANRGW010001663.1, read as the reverse complement.
ATGGATAAACAAGAACAGAAAGCTCAGTGCACTACCACCATACATCCCCCTTGGAGCTGGAAATACACCTAGAAACCACATGCAACATTCCCATTTTCCTACCAAGCTTTGTTTGTAATTGGGCCAGAAAACCAACCACCCAAGTGGTGTGAAAACAGCAACTCTACCCTATGAAGTGCTTGAGTACTATATGGTAAGCTGAAGAGTCACAGGCTTCTTTGCACCTCACTACCTTCTCTCCATCACCGTAAACAAGCCCCCTTTAGGACCATCCTCTCCCTCCCCAAATTGACTGGAAGGAGCAGCTCTTTATTTCTAAAAGTACTACCTGTTCTCAACAGTGTCAAAACAGAAATCACCCATCCACCCTCTGCATTCTCCCCAAATGCAATTTTGTTTGACACTGTTCTCTCTCTCCTGGCCTGTACCACAACTAAGCATTTTTGCCATTTGCAAGATATCACATGCCTATGTAAGGATAAGGAGCATTGATTTTGGGTGGGGTTTTTTTGCCTTTCAACTTAATATACCTCCTGTAGTATTTTTTTCTAAATCATGTGCAATTTTTTGAAACATAACTTAATTGACTTTTGAAATAAAATTATTATTTTTTGGCCCAACAAGCCAGGCAGAACTGATACAAAACTATCATTAAATCAGATAATGGCATCCAATCTCGGACTATTCAGAAGCTTGGGGTTTTTTTACCCCTATTTAAGATACCCTCAAGCTGTGCTCATTCAAGATATAAAGTAAGGAATGAATGGAAGTTTAAAAATGAAGCTTCCCTTTGGTCTTTATATTCTCATATCTGTAAAATAATTTTAAGAACTTTACTCCCTTCCCCACCCCCAAAGTAACAAGAAAAAGCTTTACATTAGCTATGTATTGAGGGAAGAAAAAAGCAAGTTTCACTGACAGGTTTTTATTTTTCTCTGAAAGATAGCTCTTTCAGACCAAGACCCACAAATGGAGCTAGACAACAGGGCAAGCACTAAATCTCCAGGATGCTTCTCCCCCATTTCATAGTGCTGTAACATCATACACTGAATTACTCCAGGAGAAACTATAAAATGAATGACCCATTTCTTGTCAAAAATCCCAGCTGTGAATCACAAAGACTATAAAAAGCAAAAAACATAACCTCCCCATCCCCGATCTGTTCTCAATGGTACGAAAAAAAGAAGTAGGGATGTTTTCCAATTAATATAAAAGGTAAGAACTTTTTGAGAAAGAAGCATAGCTCCTTTTAGAACTACCTGTCCTTATGAAAAAATCACCCTGGTATACCTGTACAGAGATGTTTCATTTCTCTCTTCCAGTCACTATTCAGTCCCTGAAACAGCTTCTCTGTTAAGTTCCTCTATATCTGCGTTATACCTGACTTTCTCTGTAAATGGGCTAACCTTGAAAAGAAAGGGGATAAAGAAAAATATATCCACAATTTTGAGCTTATTTCAGCAGAAGACGCTTTGTATTAGGTGGTTTTAATAGTGGTTTTAATGATAGAAGAGAATGCATATCTAGTGTAGGGAGACGGAACAGAGATGCTCTAGCTATGAAAGATCTCTCAAACTCAAGTACATACACAAGAATTGTGCCTTCTCCCCTCCTAGCAACTTTTTCTGTGCCTTCAGGCTAAAAGATCACTCAAGTAACGTACCAGTGGACTTCAGAAATAAGTACCTCATCACTGTAATGAAAAAGAAATGGACCACTAGTTGTCACGGCAGAATCTAAATTAGGTTTCTATATTTAGAAATACCACCTTTCATTTGAGGATAGTAACGTGCTTCAGTTGAAGGGCAAAAGGACTCATGAAGCTGGTGCAGAAGCTCCTGAACACAAGGATGGGTGGCGAAAGAGAATGAAGTGTACAAAATATTTATGTAACAACAGTGAGTATTGAACGTAATCGTAATATCAAAATTAAAACTAATCTTGTAGAAGACAGGAGGCATATGAAACTGGAAAGTGAAGTTTAACTACTTAAGTTCTAGTTCTTTAAAGAAATTAAAAGGACAAAGCTAGCCATTCCATTATCATCTTTTTACTTATGACCTTTCAAACACAAATGAACTAAAATATTGTAATAACACCAAGTATTTGTTGCAGTAGTACTGTTCCAGTTATTGAGGTCCAAGGATGCAGATTGACACTTCCATTTCAGAACTGAAGATTTTGCATTATTAAAGCTTAGTGGTTCAATTCTTTCTGTACCTGTCAACCCAATAAAATATATTAGCTCTTCCACAAACCTTACTCTATCTATTATTTCACAAAAAATGTTGAGGATTTTTCTTCCACTGCACCCCTTCTCCCTTTCCCCCCCCCCCCCCCCCCCCCCCCCCCC
>JANRGW010001663.1:9423-34004 GCA_024733675.1 Psilopsiagon aymara | reverse complement strand
AATTACTCCTTTACTTTTGGTCACTGACAGAGACTGGGGAAGGCTGACCCTCTGTGAGTGAAACACAGTGCTTTAAAGTGGACTCTGTGAGGGAAAATTACTCCTACACCATTTTTGCCTTTCATCCTGTCTCATTTTCTTTGTCACTGAAATGTTCCCAGTCTGCATTTATTAAAAATAGTCAAAGTGACCCTAACTCATTTAGTATCTAAAACATTCAGCAACTCCAGATGTTCCATTCCAAATATATCCAAATTTATTTTCATTTCAATTTAACCAGACAGCAGATCCTCTAGGACAGATAATAAGAAAAAAAAAATGCAATTTGCTAAGCAAAGCTGCACAATGCACAGTGTGATGGACTTCATATTAGAAACTACTCTGATTCATACATATCAGGAGGAGGAGAAAAAAAGATTAATGTAAAATATATTGTATTAGCCACAAGACTGGAACGTAACAATTAATTAGGCTGGAAGAATGTAATTCCCAATAGTATACAACATGCATATAATCTTAACATTCAGCCATATAGCCATGAAGAGGAACTGACTACCTAGATGTTTAAGCATTTAACAGAAGATTGGCAAGTAACTGAAATACTTGTCTGCCTCTTGATAAATCTTCCTGCCAACTCCAATTTCAGTATAAATTCTTTCAGACATGATAATTTTAGAGAAAAAGTGAAACCTAGCGTTTTTGGTTTCCAGTCTTGCAGCCCCACTTCTTACATGTTAAAAACTTAGATGTTTTTCAAAATTGTTTTCTCTTGTGATTCACAGACACATCCCACTGAACTCCAGATTATAAATAGTTTTAATAATATAAAATGCATTCTTTATGGGAGTTGCCATTTTGCTGCATTATCCAGCTTTTCTAAACAGAGGACTAACATTGGGCTAAAAATTATGTTTTAAAGACCAAAGCAGCTTAATGAGGCTGGGAAAGAGCAAAATATATATATTCATGCAAACGCTGCTGGGCAGGTATTGTGCCAGGTAGACCAGAACCTGACTTTCAGCTGGAGTGCAGCAGGAAGCAGAGAGCAGAGGCACAGCCACTCTTCCACATACTGCTTTGTAGCAAACATGACTGGAAAGCAGAATCTGCCAAACCACAGTTAACTGTGGTGCACGGGCACCACTTTCACCCCTGCTCCTCACCAGTACTCAGCATGGTGTGGGTACTCTCAGGCCACATTCAGTGCAGATATGGAAGCGCAGTGAATTAGCTTTTTTCTTTTTCCTTTTTTCATCAGCAACATTTTTGAAACCAAACTCCCATTTGAGAGGACGCTCCATACCGAAGCTCAATGTCCATGAATGCTCCTTAAGGTATGCAGGTCAGATAAACATGTTTTAATATATTTTCCTTATCATTTTAGGAATTAAAGAATGGGCAAGAACTGAATTTCTCCTTGAACACGAGTTCAGTTAGATCAAGATTATTATTAAGATATTATTAGGAGCATTCAATCTGGATTTTATACTAGGTGCAATCCAGCCATTTTAAGTATTTACTCTAGAGCTCCCCTGCATGTCCCCTGGGAGGCACTGGGTTGAAGAGGAATTCCTGAACATTCACACAGTCTGAATTCTTTCAGGTTTTATATATTAGCAAAAGACATCTACTAACAATTTCATTCTGAAAATCAGTACTGTTTCGCACTTCTGGGTCTCTAACGTTTACTGAATCATTTGTTAGTTTTTCTGCCTGTTGCAGAAGTAGGCAGTGGAGTAGAGGAAGGCAAACATTTGAAAAGAGAAGCCCAGTTTCAAGATCCTCTTCAGTTTGCTTCAGAGCAGTTTTCATTAGTCCTCACTCTGAACCAGGAACCTGAACCTCTCTCTCCTACCTCCTGCATCAGCAGAAAAAAGGACCAGTTGACCAGACATCCTCCCTGTGAAGGTTTCCATGAGATTTCTCTATGTTATAAGAACAGTTTATTTTGCCAAAAACTGCATTTCTGTGGGTATCTCAACCATGTAACAATGACTGATGGTCTAACCCACTTTGGCTTCCTAAAAATGAGCTACTCAGCTGGAAACAAAAGTTACTTCTACCTCTACCATATTATTACAGCTGACTGGGGGGAGAACCCCTTGCATTAGAACAATTACTAATATTCTCCACAGCACAAAGTACTGAATTCTAGAGGGTACCAACCATCAACTCTGACGTCCATAGAGTCTTCAGTGAAAGGCAACATTTAACCCAGAGAAAAAAGGATTTCCCATGGGTAGTCTGCTTTGACAACAGTTACCCCATTGGGACATATGAAATTACTGTGGTTTTTCCCACACTAAAAGCAAACCCTGCATGACCATCAATTTCAGAAACATTCGGTTTTGTTAATTAAATGTTCAAATTATCATATTTACAAAAAGAAGGGGTAAAATGGGACCAATCAAAACTTACTAAACTAAGCATTAGGTTTATTCTTTAAAACAGAAATATACAATAGTAAGTTTTCTTCTAGGCACCTCCAAGTTAAATAAATGTTAACTTTTGACTGGTTAAAGCAATACAAAATTAAGCAGAAAATCCTTACAATTATTAAAATAAAATACTGTGTCATGGTGTCAATTTATCAAGCTAAAACTCATGTACATGAAAGACTCTCTCCTCCCTCTCCTGTAATAGATGAAGAAAAAATAAGATGAGTTATGCTGTTGAGAACATTAAGTATGGTTAGATGCTTCTCCAAAAAGCACACCTGGAAAAAAGATCCATTCCTATAATAAGAACTGAGCTAATAAGGCTCTGGGAAGAAGTAACCAGATTAATTATTTGGTTTTGCACATACTGTGTAAGTAAACTTACCATGTAAATATATTTGTGTGATAAGCAACTGGAAAAAAAGTAACTTTTCCCTCAGATTAGTTTTCTTAACTTTAAGTCATCTACCATCTTACTCTTAACAGAAATTATTTAAAACAATCATGTACATAGGGCAAGAGTCTGTCCATGAAATTTACCTATTTACATTAGAGTTGCTCATAACTTAAAGGTAGCAGAAGCAGCTGACTGATGTACCCCATATATTTACATTCCCTTAGAGCCAGACTGAAGAACTGCAGTCATGCCGATGTAAGCCTGCTAGTTTGCTGCCGGAGCATAATCAGGAACAGAACACCATGCTCTGTTCTGCACAGCACTGAGAACACAAATCACACATCCACAAGAGATCTGAGACAGGCATGCTCTTGAGGAGCTCCCTCTGTGCTCCCATCGCCACTGGGAGCTCCCATCTGGAAGATGAGGCAACAGCAGTCCAGAGCAATGACCAGAGTGTGCACAGCGAGGCATTGCACCCTGCCCATCTGCCACACTGCTCCACATCATTTGCTCCAGTAGGCATAGCCCGTGCTACAGACGGGCTCAAATGCTGCTGCTTGTCACTGCAGGGTCACAAGCTGCTCTAGGTTCCTAAAACCTCCTCAGTAGGGGCCCTCATGTTAAACATATCAGCAGCCTCCCCCTGTTCGCAAAATTAACAAAAACTTGCATCCTTTTTAACAGTACACTTTAAACACACAGAAATCTTTAACCTTATCAGAAAGGCCAGGAAGTCCTGGGCTAAGCTGGTAAGCAACTGCACACTTCTTTTTCCTACAAGAAGTCTTGTGTTGGACTGGTGCTGGCAAGGCTCCCTGAGAAGTCATGTGCTCTGGCATTTACTCTTTTATTGCAGTATATGGTTCCTCTTACCTTCCCAATCTACCGCTTCTGCTTCTCTGAGGAAGCAAGCAGATGTCCCTGTTATTCATTACATTCACACCATATTTCAGGATTTCATTTTCAAACATGAATGGGTTTGGGGTTTGGAGGTTTTTTTTAAAAAAAATCAGATTTGGTCTTCCTCAAAACTGCAGGTGTGATGTACCAGACCAAAGCCCTAACCGCATTGCCCCATCACATCTCTTTCAGTTCCGATAAACCTCTTCCAGCCCTGCAAAGATAATCACCCCAACTGAGAAACCTCAGACACGAGAAACACTCTGACAGACAAAAGCTACCCAGGGTGCGGCTGAAAAAAAGCAGCTTTTAATCACAGGTATCAACATACAGAGCTGCAATCAAAACATCCACGCTTACTATCAGAAAACACGAAGCATTGCCAGGTGGATGTTTACTTATTGTACATGTGAAAACTTAAGTGCGTAATACACTTTTTTAGTGCCGATGATCTCAGTACACATGCTGCAGTAGCCTACTGATGCTCACATGAATTGCACAGCCTGGCTTCTGGCACAGAAGACAGCTTGAGGCTCACTGAAGAGCTCTACCTAAACACCTCTGGTTTTGCACTGGAAATAATAAACATTTGTTTCCCTCCACCGTTACATATGTAATAGCCTAACCAGTGAAAATACATATGACTGAACATTTACATGAGTGTTTAAATGCAGAGGCAGGATTCGGGGGCTGTGTAGTACGCCTACTGTGTTAGTTCAACACAGGTGCTCAAATTTACGCGGGGATTTTGAAGTATGTGTTAACAGAGGACTGCTCATGTCACATCTCAGTTTATATTTTATAGCTAAGACTTCAAAGTACTGACCTACAACATAAAAGCTTAATCCATATTCCTGTTATTTGAGAACATTCAGTTCTGAAGAAGACTGCCAGCCATTGCATATGTGAATATCACAGACCCTTAAAAACAGCATACAAAAGACTACTCAGGAAGCTTTGTGGCAGTATCATGTACTATCCTGAACTTTAGATTTTTTACAAAAGTAAAAATTGCTTCCTCGTATCAGTTCTCTCAGTATCCGAGCTTTCAAGCCCTCTTTTTGTTGCAGCTTTGTTGCAGCTAATGCAGTGACCAGGTTAGCTGGTATCTTGTTCAGCAGGCATCCCCACTAATTCTAATTCTCTTACTTTTTCTGGTGGTTGCAAAGCAGCTGATTGCATACATCTGTTACCAGGGTCTGCTGGCAGGAAGTCATCTTCAAGGAGCTTCATTTTTCTCTTCAAGGCACACAGAGCAGCACTGGATAATATAATAAAACACTGAAGACTCTTTCATACAGTTGATGAGGCTCTGTGTGTACAAGGATATCAGGGAGCTAACGAAACACTGGCTTTATCTCTGTGCCTCACAGACATGTAAGTGGTAGCCCTCAACAGTGGCTGAGATATGATGACTTTGAAGCTAAACCTCAGTAACGGCTTTATTTTAGAGGGAGAGGGGGTTGTCTTTTTTGGTTGCTTGTTTTGTTTATTCCTTGCATTGACATTCAGGCTAGACAAGAAAAGTTACCTTGCATTTCCAAAGCCCAAAATAAACCATATCCAAACATAGGGATTACATGGATTTCCTGCTGAAACCATGAAAATCACAAACTGAAAACTATGGATTATTTTGTCTTTGTGTGTGGATTTTTTGTTCCACACCGCCCCCCCCCCCTTGTTTTTCCCTGGAACACTTCTAAGTGGTCACAGAAGATCTGGATGAAACTCCAGTCAGAAAGCCACTCTCAGATACATGCCATGCTTTGAAGTCTAACAAGAAGTACTTTAAGCTGACAAATAACCACAGCCATGCATGGCAGCTAATGCTATGGAATTAAATCTGGGATGGTCACAAGGGGACTGGGGAGAGTAATGGGAGTTTACAACTCAGGCAGCTGCTGAAACAATGCTAATCAAATTCTGATGCTAGTAAGGGAAAGAAAACTGGGAAGACCCAGAAATTTGATTTCTTTGCGCTGTTAACATCATTATCCTGTGCTCCTCATGCACCGATGAGGATGAAATCACTACAGGGAGAGTTGTTCACTTTAATGCAGTTAAATAAAGAGAAACTCTGAAGAGAGGCAGAATGGAAAATGGAAGAGCACAATTCCCTCTCTGACCACACACACAGCTCCTTGACCCACATCAAAGGATGTTCAGGGAAAAAAAAATCATAAACCTAAAAGGAAAAAAGGAAGTACTTCCTAAAGAAGGTAGCTAACAAAACCTTGTCTAAGTGGTGTATAATAGCAGGAGGAACTGCTTGCTACTGTTATTCCCATCTCTTCATAAGAATATGAGCAACAATACTAGTTCAGACTAAGACACTACCTGGTTTCAGCGGTTCCCACACAAAAACACACTTTGTCCTCCTCAAGCACAGCAAGGGGCACACAGAACAATCTAGCAGCTAGTGGCAAATGGTGGTTTACAGACAGACTTCCTCAGTGAGAGTCCGCATCCTATTTAATCTTCCTCTTCCTGAGTCAGCATAACCTCTTGCCTTATCCATGCACATTTTTTACCACCATAGCACAGCATTTGGCAGGACGGTAGTGTGGCAGTAGCTTTATTATTCCCTTTGTGAATAAAGTACTTCCTTTTGCTTGTTGTGAACCTGCATTTCTGACGTTTCATTGGGCATCCATTGGTACTTTAAGGCAATTAGTTCTGACATGCCACCTCAACAGAATTCACCGCCATACAAAAGTCTGCCTCCACCTTCAGCTCTCTTCTAAGTTAGAGAACACAAGCCCACATAAGACTGAGAAGTTACTACTTACTCAATGTTTTATATTGATCCTCTTTACTTTTACAGTTCTACTATACATTCCTTGAGGTAACCAGACTGCATTTACTATGTCAGGTAGATATGTGCTGTTACTTTCTACACCTTCATAATTTCTTGGGTTTGCTTTGTCCTTACACTTACTCTTTTTCTATTGCTTGCTGCTACTCAGCTGATCACTACACCTAAAACCAAGACAGAAACAACAAGCCATAGTTAAGGTCAGTTAGGGGCATAAGATCACTACCTGCTCTTTAGAATGATGCTAAAATGCTTGGTAAACAATCAAGTGTGCATTTAGACTTGGCTATTTTAGAGGGCTAGTGGTTCTCCAGTAGCAAAATATGGAGGTTTTTTAAATGCCATCAATGCATTTCTGAATGAAAGAGCTTTATAGAGAGGCTTACAAAGCGAAGAGCTCGTTAGGGGAATTTTTTCGGTTTATGAGACTCCAAGTTCATAAAAATTTGTAATTAGAAGTATTTATTTTAGATTAACAGCTTATCTACCACAACACTGTGTATCCATTAGTACTTGACTCTGTCAACAGTTGTATGAAATCAATGTGTGCCTCATTTGTGAGACAGGTACGAACCAAAATAACAAAACATTTTAAGTTGACAGTATTACTCTAGGGTCCTGAAGCAAGCTTGCATTTGTAAAGATCTATTATTTAAGAAAAAAGGCTGTACTAATGGTTTTATCCCTTTTGTTACTGCCAGTAGTTAAAAAGATGGCTTAGATGAACACCTGGAATGCATTTATTTCATGCATTTTATAAAACCTGAAGTAACTTTTGCCACACAAAAGGCTTTATTTAAATGTACTGTAAAATCTCCATAGTCTTACAGACAAAATATTTGAAGAAAGCATTAATAAGGCAAGGCTTATAGGGAAAATATCAAAAGATACAACTATAAAAAGCTAGTAGACCAATTGATGACTTACAACAAGGAAATCTGCAAGCAAAAGTATCTTCAGACCATCAGAAATCTGTACCCCTTACCAGACAGAAAGAGATACTTTCTCCAGTTGCATTATGTTCTTCCACAAAGTCTTTAGTGCATTGAATCTCACAAGGTGTTAAATCTCACCTTGGTGTCCTGCACAAACACCAACCAGAATTCTGAATCATTGCCTTGGATAAACTTCACATGAAAATACTTCCTGAGGCTGTTCAAAAGGATGTTTGCCAGCAAAGCAGCTTGTTAAAATGCAGACTGAGCAGGAAGAAGATACACTGATACTACTTTCAAGATCATACAAAAGACCTATACATTTCAGCAAAGAAAAAAATTTCCTTTATGTTTCCTGAGCATTTAAAGACAGCGTTTATAAGGTTGTAGATTGTAAGAGTGCATTCTTAATAGCAACAACATCCCATGAAGCCTCTATCAACAAAACCTTTTTGGACAGAAATGGAGACAAAGGTATTGTAGCTTCTTCTCCAACAATGGCTTTTTAGTATAAATAAAAATACTTTTTTCTTTTGGGAGTTCAAAAGCATTCTTGGATGCTGTGCTACACTGGCATAAAACAATCCAGTGACCTGACTTCAATTCCATCTGAACACACAGCATTATTGATATATATTTTTATAAAGGAGGAAAACAATTTATAGCTGTCTTCATAGTTAATGCTTTTTAACCGGAAAACTATTTTGGGCGCTAGAAAGTGGAGCAGAAATTATGTTTTAGGAGTACCAGGAATAAGCCTTATATAACTCTTGACCTAAAGTAAACATTGAAAAAAAGTGATGCTCTTATTTAAAAGATACCTATCATTTCTATATTTATACCATCAGCAATGGAAAGGAGGAACTCAATTCCTGATTAACATTGAATATAACATGTATCAAGACATCACCTGCTCAGCTTTCTCTTTTTTTTAGGGGGGAGTGCAACAAAAACACAGTAAAAATCTGTGTTTTGGATATTTGATTGAAGTATTTAAAGTACTTTTATGTAGAACAACTAAAAGACACTTCAAAGTATTACACATAACATAGATTTTCATCAACTAAGTCGCTGCTGCAGTCATTAAATTAGATCTCATATAATGTTCTCTGGCATATTCTACCATGGTGGTTTGTAGGACTCCACAGAAATTTTCTGGTTTCATCTGTCTTCTACCCATCCTAGCTATTAAGCAAACTTTTCAGGTTTTAGGAATAAGCATGTTCTGGACAATTCCCAGCACTAGGCTCAGGGTAATAGGCAGAAGGGAGAATAAAGATACATCCCCTGCAATATTTAAAAATCTTCAGGAGTGTGAGAATGATGGGAAATGCACCGTGAATCACCAGGCTCCAGATAAGGACCATCTAGCACTGCTGGCAAAAAAACCCGCAACCAAGTGGATCACCTATCTGCTTGATTTTGGGAGATGAGCAAGACAGAATATTAGGCATAGATATTGCCATATTTTCATTACATATGCAACTTTAATTTCAATTTTATTCAGTTCCTCTCAAGAGGAGAGGATTGAAAATTTAATCCTCCAGCCTCATCCACACATAAGAAAGCAAAATGTTTTCCAATTTTTCAATGGATGACTTTGCAGCCTGAATAATGGCTTTAAAAGTAGGAGTTGTTGCATCTGTGATCTCCTAAACTCAAAACTGAAACCAAAATTACAGAAACTACATCATGTGGAAGTATACCAACCCACAGAGATCACAAGTGTTAACTTGAACTTTTATATTTCACTAACCAAATGAAAGGCACGAAAAAGCAGCAGGCGTGGGGGCCCCTGTCTGGAACTATGTGTATTCACTTACTCTAAAATATTCTCTTTCCTAAACCAAAATGATAGCCTGAGATGAGGATCTTCTTGAGCTTCCAAAATTGAATACCAAGTGTTTCACTGCTGAGAAGCCAAGCAGCTATGTTCCTCCAAGCAACTGATGAACCAGAAACTCTGGCAGGCTGCCCCTGAACCCAAACCCAGAAGACCTTGCTCAAAACCAGCCTTCCTCGTCAGATGCCTTTTGAGCTAAGGAGCCTAAAAACCTGTGCTGCAAGGCAACCACAGCAGCTGGAATAGCTATTAACAGAAGACTGTTCAGACCAGTCCCTAGAAGGAGATGAAAGACTGTGTAAATGAGCATCGTAATTATTTGGTAGGCAAGTTTTGATACTCGGGATTCATAGGTTTTATTTTCAGTTTTGAAAGGAAGAATGTTTTTTTAGTGGTCTGTCCCAGTTGGTCTCTTTCTGCTTTCATCACTCTTACCAATTTAGCAAGAGAAATTACAGTACTTCAGCTGCTTATCGGTTTTCCTACAATAGTTATATGAAAGTGGGATGAATTGATACCCACATTGTTACCCTCAGAACTTTACTGGCCAGGTGGCCATAAGCAGAATTAATGCATAATTAATTTCATACTTATGCTTCATACAAAATTCTGGCCTTACATTTAAAGAACTATTTACTCAGCTCAAGCAGTAAGCTCACAAACAGTACTAGGGGTATCAACCAAACTTGTTTTTATATAAAGAAAGTGCAAGCCCTATAGAAATGGACTAGCTAGACCTTGGGCACATTGAAGAAATCTTTCTACCTGTACATGAGACTCTCACTACCTAGAAATATGACATATTTATACTATTGGGGTTCCCTCCCCCAACCAGAAATATTTTTCTTTTGAAGTAACCACACTTTCTTATTTTAAATCATTTTCTTACAATGAAACAAATTTGCGCTAGCGACACATGTCGCCCTGTAGACTCACGATCAGTGAAGAAGGCACTGCCGTGACTCACTGTACCCTCAAATAACCTCCAGACTGTTCTGACAGGAGCTGCAGCAGAACACCCTGGCTGCTGACTCAAACAGATGCAACGCGCACAGCCTCATTCCCTCATAGAGCGCAGTGCCTTCTCTGTGCCATTAAATATGATTCATACACAGGACATTGCCAAAATCAAAAGAACAGATCAACATTAGCAGACAGTAAATTCTAAGTCTACTCCTCTTTGAATATGACTCGCAAATAATCTCTAGTATAATTCTGCATACAGCAACTTGCCTTTCAACCTCAGCAAGGATGTTTCAAATTTACCACCTTCAGTAAAAACAGACATCCGTCTTGACCATGTAAGAACCCAAAAGAAACATCAGAGATGCCCGACACCCAATTAAAGTAAATAGATGCCAGTGTTTTGCATCAGCTGTTTGCTACTAGCAGACTGTGGTGAAAGCACTGACATCAAAGTCGTTAAAACCACTTCCAAAACACACCTTCAGATTTCATAGAATCTAACACCCATCTCGACCCCTCAGAAAATGAGCCAGGGCCTTTGGCAGAAAGGAGGACATGTGATGGAAGAGCTTTTGAGAAATGCTGTCAGACAGCCTGGCATGAAGCAGTTCCTGTCTCGACAAGAAAGTCAGAGAGAGACAGATTTGGCTAATAATCCCATCCTTTTCAACCAGGCAGGATGTGGTTCTACAATAGAAAGACACTATTGATTCCATTAACCTACAGTGCTGGAAACACGTCATGAAATATGTATTAATTTCCCTGATCATCACCACCCTCATTACCTATCACTTGCAGCATTTTTCAAGACAATACTGTCATACAGAGAGAGCAGCATTTCTTATCTTTCATACTTTCTTAAAGAAAGAACAAATCTATGAGTTAAACCAAGTCTTTTTATCTGCTTATATTTTTATATATGATTAATTAGTCCCTTCCTATGGTATGGCGCACTCTCCAACTAGAAGAATCAACCTTGCTGCCTAGAACGCAAAGGTTTCACTAGCAAGGAGTTTAACTTTCAGTTTGCAGTGATGTAAGTTGTGGGGTGTTTTTTCTGGTAAAGCAGTACACCAGGACAGAAAAAATGTTTTGGGACTGGTACTAATATGGCGATCAGCAAATAACTGTGTGAACATTTTACACAACTAAGTTTTCACCAGTGATACCTGAAATCTGTACCATAAGCACGAACATAAAATAGGAAAACATTTTACTCCAGAAAGTTATCATAAAGGATGATGTCAATTGCATGACAAACACATACAGATCTTTAGCACTCCATGGCTATGCAAACACAAACATCCATTCAGGTACATAGCTATCTGTGGACCTCTTTGGCTTTCGATGGGGTTTTTTGGCCTTTTTTTTTTTTGTTCCTTTTTAAATCTCTTTCTCCAACTTGTCCTCCATAAATCCAAGATGTGTAAGTCATCATGCTGTTCCAGTATTTAGCTTACTGAGCCTTTTCCTGCCTCTTCCTGTTTTTACAATAAGAACTTTGACAAATTAATACAGCCTGCACACTGTAACAAATACCAATTTGCAATGGTCTTGCCACTGAAATCACACAGAGAAACTCTCAAGGTGTAGGAAAAATCCCTTCCAAAAACTATTAACCTTTATGATGTATTTCTGAGACTGGGTTATAACCACTGAGTAACTTATTCCTCTCCCATACAAGTAATGGTTCTCCATCTTCTGAACCTAGGATGAACAAGAGGCTTAAGCATCATGTTCAGCATCACAGGAGCATGATGGCCTTTGTGGTAATATTCAAGCTCTTAGAAGTTCCAGTGAATGCTCCTCCCAGAGATTTAACTCATTCCTGTGACGTGTCAGAGCATAGCATGTTGGGAATTGCATCACCAGCCCCAAATGGGATTTTGTGAGGAGACAGCTCCCATCCAGAGATACCCATGAGCATCACATAACAGTCATCTGTGACTCACAGCAAGCAAGAGCCTCTGCCAGTCTCTCCAGCTGCATAGGGACAGGGCTACAGATAGGAAGGTTGTTCAAGCAGCCACAACCCACTTCCTTTCACTAAAGGCCCTCCAGCAGCTTGGTTACCAGACAGACAGCAAAGCTGCAACAAAGGCACATCAGCAGACATGGGAAATGCCTGCACTTTAGCCATGGAGCAGGCACCCTTGTCAGGTGACTGAACACAAGCTGTCTCCTGTGTGAGCTTCATCCCTTTAAAGAAGCATGTTCTGGAAGAAGCAGCAGCATACTTCATGTCCTGCAAATTGCTGTGACTGACCACGTACAGGCAATGCTGGAGCATGACATTCAACTTTGAGGTAAGAGCTGTGAAGAGTGACTGAACAAGTGAAACATCCTGTCCTCTGAGAATTAATAATGAAGACTACTTACAGGAGATACTTGTTAACAGTCCTATACTTCACAGAAAATGCAAAGTTCTCTGAACTCACTCATGTGGAAAGCACAGCTATAGAGGGGTATGCACCCTACACATGAGGCAGGCACCAGCATCAAGAAAACACAGCTGAATAACACAAAAGGGGACTGAGGATACAGGACAGAATAAATACCAAATGGCACTCAGGAATTGTAAGGGGAACAAGAAAGAACAAATGGCACAGTGACACGTTGTGTCTAGATTTGTAATGCTTTTATTTTTTTTTTTTGTCTCATTTAAACTATTATGGCTTTGAGTTTCTTTACAAAATTAAAGTTACTGAAGCTGAATTCTCAGCAGACTGTGGAAGCAGAGATCTCACGAGGGGAGTGTTTTGAGAAGGGAGATTTGAAGCTAGTGAGAAACCTTTAAGAAAAAGTTTTAAGCAGCAGTGTTTTTAAGACAAAGGTTCAGCAATCAGAAGGTGGCAGAGGACAAGGTGTCTGCACTCTTAAGCCCTGTACCTGACTTCAAAGTGCATGTTCTACACACTGTTCTGACACAGGATTCAGAAGTGTGGTCCAGAGGGACTTGTATCTATTATGCCCACAGGAAGACATTCATCACAGATTGTTACATACATCTGTGAACTTCTTCAGAAATACAGTTAGCCTCTTCTAACACCACTTAAGACGAGGTTATGTGGCTCACTGCTCAGTTCCTAAAGGTTTAGTAAATACTGGTATTGAAAAGCTTTCTCTGTATTACATGGGGAACTTCTCCAATCTGGCCAAGATGACCTCCCTAGTCATCCATCTTGTGAAATGGATCCTTGCACAAGACCTAGCAAAATGAGGAAAAGAACTGGGGATGAAGGGGAGAATGGAGCTAAATAGCAACTCCCTTTGTCATCCTATGTGTCTAAAGTAAGGAATTTGTTGGCATTACAGAAAAAAAAAAATAAAAATATCAGTGATTCCTCAAACCTAGATTATATTGTGAATTTATGAAACAAAAACATAGCTCTGTCTGGGGTGACCATCACTGCAGTTCCTTTGTCTTTGTTATGCAGAAGTAGCATAGGGGGGTTCCTGCTTTTAGACTTTCTTCTAAGAACTCTGATGACATCTGTGCCTCACTGGTAACCTGGGACTCTACAAACATGCAAACTCCTTTCAGCAGCCACTCTTCTATTCAACACCGCACCTGGAATCAGGACAAGGGATTCTCTCACATTTTTTCTGCCATCCAAGTATGGCAAAAATGAGAGCATGAAAACATTACCACAAAAGGAACAAAAGGAAGAACCTACTGGACTCCATCATATTCTGATCTACAGTCTTCTGTGGCAGCAGTAATCCTCCTTTCAAAGGTGAAAGAGAGACAACAGCTACCACCAGGTATTCTATGATTCTGTTTATCTCAACAATTAGCATCTGTGTGCACTGGTGAAAGAGCAGAATCATGTGAACCACCTCCAGTCTCTTCTTGCAGAGAAGAGAACAGGGAGAACAAACACTCCCCCTTTTGACACCAGTGAGCTCCTGCAACAGTTCTCTTAATTCATAAGATGATGACCTTATGTTCTGGCAGTCACGTGCCTGCAGAAGCTATGTTTTAGTGTATACCTCATTCTTGCTACAGGCAGGAAGAGACTGAACCAGCAACTGCTGGAAACTGAGTCTTACATGCCAACAAATTCAATCCAGACAAACAAAAGCTGATGTTGAAACAGGAGAAAAACAATCGAAACCACCAGAAGAAATGGTAAACAACACAACTACACTTTCCTCAGTTCCCCTCACACTGAAGGTTTTTTCCTTTGCTCATGAATTCCCAATTCCCTTTTTGACCCTGTCAGCAGCCTCTGTCCCAACACAAGCCCCTGAGACAGCTCTAAAAGCACCAACATTGCTTGCACTGTTATCAAACAGCAGCAGAGAATTAAACTAGGCACTGGTCACAGCTTGGAAACCAAAATGAGCAGTTTAAGTAGACAACTCTACTTCTTTCCTACCTATCCCATTACTGATGGTATCTCCTTTCAAACAGAGGGATATAACCTCCTATCTCAAAAATAAGCAGCACATCCTGGAGGCAAAGGAAGAAGCAACTGAATCCTCCTCTCTAAGCTAAGCGGCCTTCCCAGTAGACAGAGGAGGAATTACAGAACAACGTATAGTCAAATTCTTGCATGACTCCTAAAATCGTATTAAAATTGGGAATCAAACAAAAAGAGGGAAGGAAAAAGTCCTCTTTACTAATCTTGTGATCCTTGCAAGTAGAAAATCACAAGAACTACTCAAGAGCATGACATTCTCAGTGATTAAACTGTATTTCCAGCCTCCATGGTTGCAAGCTGAGCCTAGAAATATTAACAGGCTGCAAGTCATTCCTTGCATGAGTCTGGAAAAAAGACTCAGATCTGCAAACTGCCCTGTTAATTTCAAAGCAGAGCATCCCTGAGTCGATGCCCATGTGCTGGAAACTCTGCCCTTTCTCCACATACAGCATAAACATGAATTTTTTGCTAATGAATTTCATGATTTGGTTGCAGTTGGGAACAACGCTATTTCCCCCACTCCATAATGGTTCCCACTTGCAAACTCATCCCTCAGAGGGTGACTAACCCGCAAGACAGTGCAATAAGCAGTAAAATGTAAGGAACAAAGAGAACACAGGTTTCGTCTGCCTGTCAGAAGAGAAAAACATGGTCTGGTGCACGATCAAAGCCACTGAAGAACTAGGAGGGTGAGGGGAGGTTCAGCAAAGCAAGATCCAAACTACAATCTCTGACACAGAGCACCCAAAACACTATTAAAAAAATATCTGTGCAGAAGAAATTACTTGAAGAACATGATAAAAAAAATCACTGGCCAAGCATTACAACAGTTGAAAATATACAGGATTGAAAATCATTTTACATTTGGATTGTTTAAAGCTTATTTCCACTACTCTAATGGGAAGGTTGCTTGAAGACTACATTGCTTTAAAGAAGAAGAAAAAAAGAAAACTGAACAGCCTTACTTATTAGTTTATTTTTGAGTAGCTCATACCCATATTCTCATGTCTACCTTGGAAATAGAAAATAAGCCTCAGTTCTTGATAAATTAACATGACTGGGTTTACGTGCATACATGGTTACCAATATTCCTTGGCTCCAAACAGTTTTGGATCATGGCTGAAAAGAGAAATTAAATAAAGAAGCAAATCTGCTTTGGCCTAATGGCTTATTTTCCTTAAGAAATTTGATATAAACAGTTACTAGGTTTTCTCAATTTACTTTTTATAGTCAAAATGTTATTGCTGGCAAACATAACAACAGTATTCAGAATTTACTAGGTTTTATAAAACTTGCAATGACTTTCCTGATATCGCCCATTTTCATCTCTCAGTTCATTTCAGAGATAAACTGTAATGGCAACTAGCACTCATCTGGATTACATTAATTGAAAGAACTTTACCAAAACTGTACTGAGAATGCAAATTACAGCTAGTGCTTTAAACTCACAATGTATACACTAAAATATACCTGGTTAAAACTAGTGAAAAAGGTTCATGTATGTTAAAGAAAAACATTTCCCCAACAGAAAGTAACTAACCATCAACTATCCTTCATAGTCTTAGTGCCCAAAACATCCATATACTAGTAATAGATCCTTACTTTCTTTATACAGTTAAATTACTTAAAGAACCCAAAACATCAGTGCCACAGTGTAAATACGTATACTGAAGCATATGTTAAAATACCATTTATATACAAAAGTAAGTATTTAGAATTAGTACTTAGATTAGAACAGGAGGTAATGGGTATATCTTAAACAGGGGAGATTCAGGTTAGATATAAGGAAGAAGTTCTTTACTGTGAGGGTGGTGAGACATTGGAACAGGCTGCCCAAGGAAGCTGTGAATGCACTATCCCTGGCACCATTCAAGGCCAGGCTTGGAGAGAGCACTTGGGCAGCACTGTCCAAGGTGGGGCATCCCTGCCTGTGGCAGGGGGATTAGAACTAGATGATCTTAAGGTTCTTTCCAACCCTAAACATTCTGTGATTCTATAAATCCTGGATAAGTGGGTGAAAAGCAAGTTTTTCTCCCCTACTATCAAAAATTTGCTTAAAATAACACAAAGACCTGGGACAGGCAGTTTTCTAATTCTCTTGGTAGGTAAGATGTCATACACTATATTACCAAAAGGCAGGCAGATACAGAACCAGCCAAATGACATGCAGTAGCGTTTATCTCCCCTGTCTGAACCTGTGGAACAGTTGCCCTTTCTGCTTTCATTTGTACTTTGTACATGCACTTGTAACATTTAAGGAATTGACATTGGTCATTTTGCCACTTTGAAAGTAAGTTTAGGTTAGATATTTTGAGGAGAATTTGTAAAGCCCAATAAAAGATAAAGTGGTTATTATAACAAATAATCTAGCATGCTCTCTTACGCGTGCCAATAATGTCATTTGTATTGAAGGAACTCCAAGTATGTCTATCATTAATAGATTGTGCAACTGCAGCAGCCAAAGATGTTGAAATCGACATTCTACAGCAGTGGCAGTAATTTCAGAGCCATGTGCCAAAATATGATTAATAACAGTTCACTGGGTAATTTGATAGTAACACAGGAAAATAGCTTGTCACAGAAAAACCTTATGATCAATTAAGAACGCCTTCAAGCCGCCCATAAGCATAACCTTCTAGTATTATCAACATCATAGTGCTTATATATACAGATTAACTGCCAAGATATAGATTACACGTATATATATATCAGACAAAAGATCAAAACTATTACTAAGGGAGCATAAGGAAAACTGCATAAAGTCTTCCCAAAGAAAAGCTCATCAAAGATTATGCACATGAAAAGGAAACAAGTTGCTGCACATTCAGACAGACAGCAGAGCTGAATTCCCACCCTACCACATTTTAAAGGGGGATAAAAAGAAGTGAAGAGTCACAGTAGGTAATTCTATATACTAAGACATACTGGCCAGATTTATAAACATCATCTGCAATCCCTTCACCTGCAAACCAAGACAAACCCATTATTCTGGTAGGACTGCACCAGTTTTGACTGATCAGATACTGCTGCTGCCTGAAGCTACCTTTACCAGCAAACTTGATGTCACTTAGTGGAGGTTCATAGAATTCTGTCTGTCTAGGAGATGCCTGACAGATGTCAGCTTGCTACAAAAGTTCTGATGCAATCTCAAACCCACAACTGCTTTTATACAACAGGACAGAAGCTAGTATCTTACTATGAAGTAAGAAAACACCCATAAAGCCCTAAGGACTTAATAAATAAATGCATTCTGTAATTCTATTTTAGTTCTACATTATTTCCACTATGACAAAGTTCCAAAAAACATCCTTGGCAATTTAATTCCTCCACAATCATCAATACATTCTCCTAAATATTTCCAATTTTATCCATATAAATTAATTACACCCTGAGTCTTAGAAGATGACTGCATACAAATATCTATCACTCTATTTTCCAACAAAGGATCATTAGTGAATTCAAATTACCTTGTAAATGCTTCCTAACCAGAAAGTAAACCAGCATTGATTACATCTGCCCTGAGTAATCTACAGAAGGAGACACTCTGAAAGCCAGATGTACTGCCCAGTCTTCAGCTTTAAAACTATCACCATCTTGTCTCAAACTTCAGTAAGAATATGATCCTGGCAAACTTACAGCAGTAATTTACAGAGGTATCAAGACCTCTTCATATACAATCCACTACTAATACAATGCCTGAATGGGAAAGTGGTTTTAGTGAATCTTCAAACTATCCTTTCTAAGCTACAAAGATATGCCCTAGCATTTCTGTAGCACTTTAGATAATATATATGACAAAAGAAGCTGAATTTAAATTTAAAAGCAATAAATAAAAAAAGTTTTATTAATCATTTAGAGTACCTAAAGTACTGTGAGTGCTAAAAGCACAGTAATTTAGAATAGTAGAAGTACTACAAGCAAAACATTACCTGGACATATAGAAATACTGGAACAAAACACCAAAAGGCTTCATCTTGGTCACTAGAACACCAGTTAGAATACAGCCTATTCCAGACAAATACACCAAAACACTTCGGAACATCATTCTCTAAAGAGCCAGCTATACTTTTAAATGCAAAATAATGGGGGAAAAAAATCTATAAAGGACATAAATCAATTGTGGTTCTATTCATAGTAATATATAGCTTTATTAATATACTTTCAAAATGGCTAAATTCTTCAGTGAACTATATGAAGTGCTGTTCAGTTCACTTCAGGATTCAGCTAAAGGTTTCAGTGATTCCAAAAGCAGTGATTCAGTCAGCCCTACAAATCAGAATTCATTCTTATTGTGATGGCACCAATATAGTTTGTAGCTATTCAGTATATGCACTTAAAATCCCAGCAAAGTCCTGCAATGAGATATGTAAGAATTTTTCAAAGCCATCTGAAATTAAAGCCATGAACAGAATTATATTTCTGCATCACTTATTAAAAGAAATTAGGTACTTACCCAATGTCTTAAGACTCAAACTGATGAGAAATTTTAAATTAAACCACTTTTAAATTAAAATCAAGAGGTTTTCAGGATGATGCATTACACATGACTAATTTTTTTTGCTTAAGCAGTTCTGTTAAAAAATTGAATACTGAGAGGTTTCATGTAAATTTCTAAAAGCTGCTTAATCAACAGACCAAGTATTTTCCATAAAACCATCAAAATGGAACACAAAAGCAGCTAATAAAACACCGAAAAGCTAAATAGAATACTTTTTTTTTTTTACCCATGACTGGTATAGACCCAAAGACAGTCAGTAGACAACAAAATAACACTGTATCATTGATTATGTTAATAATTCACCTACTTGTAAATAAGAAGTCAGACGTACTCAGGGTTAGGTGAGGTCAGCCACATTTCTCTAGTAAACTATTTATTACTGCTAAAGTATATTATTTTCAAACAAGGACCCACTCCCTAATCAATAGTAAACCATTTTGATAGCTTATGAAGTCACACTAATGAATATTTTTCTGACACTGTTTTTGTTTCTGAAGGCTTTACATAGCTCTAAACTTACAGTTCTTAACATTAATTCACTTTCTGATATTAAATATATTCTATGTAATAATGCTTCAAGACATGCAATGCACATAAAATAAAGTATCTTAGAGAATTATTGATAATTATTGTTCAAGTAACCTCAGGCTTTACTGCAAAGAGAAGCAGATAAAACCCCCAAACATAAAATGAAGTTTCACTGTATGTCCTTTCCCCATTTATGTGAACATTCCATGCAGCAGAGGAAGTGTTGCTAAACCACAGATATGACAAAGTGGCTGTTTCTCAATATCTGATGAATTTCAAAAAATTAAATGGTATCAGTGTTGTTCATCATTTGGTTAAGAATTACATCACCCTAACAGGACACACACTGAGAAGAGAAACACAAATGTCTTCAGTTTAAGTTTTTGCTTTTTCTCTTAAGTCATAGGAAGTATATTTGCCATTTCTTGCCCTTGATTCTATTTCTTGGTTTGGCCAGCAGCTAGAAGGATGTTAATCTGAGGGTATGAGAAAGAAAGTGGTAAAATAATATAATCCCAGCCCTGGCCTCTGCATGCTCACAGAGAGAATGGATTTTGAACCCACTGCAGACAACTGGATGTGGCATGTAAAAGAAAAAAAAAAGTTTTTTTAATTAAAAAAAAAAAGAGGATAAGAAAACTAATGAGCAGAACAGACAAATCTGTTCCTTCAGCAGCTTCCTCCTCTATACTTCCCTTCCCATCAATGCTCTCAAAATACACAGACTTCCAATTAGCCTGTGGTTACTGTCTAATCACATCTTAATTCTTGTCATGAGTGGCACAACCAATGTTCCTGTTCTTTAGGTCCAGGTGCAGCACACTCAGAGCCACCAAATCTAAGGGTTTCAGAAATGCTGATGAAACCCATGTCAACATAAATACTGCAAAATCAAGTTCAGAAAGTAACACATGTTCCCATACACACACCTGAAAGGAAATAGCAAGTACTTCAGGAGAGTGCTGTTACAACAGTGAAGCCAGGAACAGAGGACAGAGGACACAGTGGTTTTACTAAAGAGCTGGGTTTTCAGAAAATAAGGAAGTTGGCTTTGTTTTGTTTTTCAATTCAACATTCTTGTTATCCCAAATATTAACACCCTTTTCCACACCACAAGAGCACAAAGGACTAAAAAGTCTTCCACTGTGTCTTCTCCTCAATCCACAGAGTTAATTCTCTTTTTGTCTCTAGCAACACAAGATCCCCCACCATCACTTATTCTGGTGAAAAATCACACCCAATGACAAGACTTGCTGCTACTGCTGCAAGAAGTTGTGAAGTGCTACAAGAAATTACCAGAAGCCAAGGGAATATTATTTCATGGGCACCAGTTCTTGTGGTAGACCAAGGAGAAGCTAAAATACCACAACACAATCATGATACGACAAAAATGCTCTGTGAAGTCATTCCACCAAAAAGGAGACCTAAGAAGCCTTGTTTATATGCCAGTAACAAAAAGTTGGGTGGAGCCAAACTATACACTTTTTTGACACCAGCAAAAAGGCTTCCTTCAGATTCTCAGTACTTTGCTAAATGCGTAACTCCCTCCTAACCTAGCAAAACAGCGTTTGGCCCCAACTGCAACATTTTGACTTCATCCAGACATTCACTTCACCTGAAGCTCCTATGTCTCAGCTGTAGAACAGACTCTATTCACACGAAGACATGTGTATCCAAACAGTAATGTGTGAACTACTGGAATACTTTTTCAGAAAAGGTGCTTCACATTTTGGGGGTTCTCCATGCTGCCACACGTTCAAGGTGGACACTGAGACTTCATATGGCACATCATGCGATTCACGATGAAACCCAGAAGAAGCTGCTGGAATTCTGGGAAAGGAGAACAAGAAACTGATAAAATTCTAATTATGCCTTCCATAACTCATTCAAGTGAGCACGAAGAGAGCAGTACTTCAGTATTGCACAGCTGACAAGTCATTAATGCACAGAAGCAGCAGTGGAGATTTTAACAGTGGGTGGCTTTCAAAATTAGCTGCCAAGTAGATTTGACAGGCGTAAGGCCCAGCTGCTCCACCCCACCACAAGAAAAGTACCAAGCAATTGCTTCTGGATAAATGCTTTCTGGCACAGCTTTCCTCATTCTGAACTGCTACCATTCGGATGGAGGACAAGTATTATGCTGACATCCTTCCCACACTGCACAGACTCTCAAGAGGTAGAGGTCAAGAGATTTTGGGGGTTTTACTATTTTTAATAGAGTGAGAAGAATGTACTACATATAATGTATATCTTATATAAAATATACTGTACACAATAGATATGTATCGTGTGTATATGTCTATATACACGCATCCCCTTAAAAGTAGATACCCCCCCCAAGAATGTATATATAAGTAATAATTTACATTAACAGCAACAAATAGACTGCAAGTAATCAGACTGATGAAGATACACAAAAGACGCTGCAGGCACTCGGTCATTCTTCCCTTCTGGAAGCTGAATTTCCAAACTACTGCGCAGAAATAACCAACTGCATCCACATGCCTATATTCTGCCAACACTGTATCTCCAAAGTTCAGGCTATCCTTCTAGTTTACTGAAGGAGTTCATTTATTCATTCTCTGAATGCTGGGGGTGGGGGGTGGGGGTGTGTGCAATGTCAAAGACTTGGGACTTCCCAGTCAATTCCAGAGGATCCAGCATAGCTCTTTGATTTAACACCCTATGAAAGTGTGGAGTAGGTCAATGTTGAAGCTGGAAGCGTGAATGCAGTTTAGATACACCTACATTAACTTCAATCTAGCTGACTAGGGTATCAGCAGGAGTATAACCACATACTGAACCAATATAGGTTTAAGCACCAGTTATAAAATCAATATGCAAGCAGTTATCCTCCACAGAGCTCCCTGCAACTGTGGCTGCTGTTCTTCAAGTGCCAAGCCTGAATATGGAACTTCCAGAAGCTTTAAATCTCTCTTTTACAGAAACACAGAGAAATTATTATCAGCATTTCACTGCTACCAGTCTTCTTCACAAGGTGCAAGTGACAGAGGCACACTCAATTGGACATGCTTAGTGTTGTAGCCAATGGACGCTAAACAATATCTTGTTTGCATAACCCTTGGAGAACAAGGAGAAATGCTTTACCAGCAGGAAAAACCCTGAAGTACAGAGACCTTCAGGATGCCATGGCACAAAAAAGCAGCCTTCTCTAGAGGAGCCACCAAAATAGCAACTCCTAAGCCTGTATGATCAAAATTACTTGAAAGCTAAGTCTAGAAAATACTGTTTTGTCTGGAATACTAGCACTCCTGTAAATGAATTTGACATTAAAATCAATTTTTAGCCTAGCACTTAACTACAAAAAATATTTTATGTGTTTTTTATATGGAAGCATACATTTACAAAACCAAATCCTTTCTAACAAAAAGGCTCTCCATTCCTTTGAGGGGCAAGTTTAACAAGAAATAAGTGAAAAACAAAAATTAAGTACAAACTTGCCATTAAACAACACCCTGAGACAAAAAACTTTGGAACAAATAATGCAGTAGTCTAATGTGCACAGAAAGTACCAAGGCCGCATACAAGTCAGCACTGCAGTGAGGCTTTCCACTTCGTCTCTCGTTTCCAGAGTGGGAAGCCACAGGACAACACCCAGATTTCACAATGGAGCATCTGGGGAGGCAGATTCCAGTTTACTGCTCCTCATTTGGGGCATGTCCTGGGAAGGTAATGGCCTCTGCCTAGAAAGCTGTGTGGAGAGCAGTGGCTCCCAGTAAGCAGTAGTTTAAAAAAGCAAGTGCCAAAAGTACACAGGCAGGACATGGTTGAGACACTTATGTTCTGTGGGAATATTACAGTAACATACTCTCCAGCAAAGTAATCTTTGAACCACCTCCAAATGCTGTTTCTGCATGTTACTGTCTTTCACAATGCAGCAAAAATCAGGTCATTTATGCTCTGCTGAGTCAGTTATTTAAAATTTCTCTTCCAAAGCTCTAAAGTGTCTTAAATCTCTTCCAAGAGGCTGATATTTTCCAAGCATTTTTCTCCTGTTGTATGGATCTCATCTTCATAGCATATTAGCACGGTATACAAGCTCTAGAATTCTGATGCAGAGAATGGAGAAGCTAGGGAAAAAAGTCCACTATTAGTTTTTGATTGTTTTCCCTGGAAGCTACAGCACTTCCTCCCCTCAAATTTTAAATATCCTCGAAGTGTTTACTTATTTTTAGGACTTGGGAGACTAAGTCTTCTCTCTGCATTGCTTTCCATACACACAGTAATCCTTTATGAACTTACTTCTTTTTACTGCTAGAGTATTTTGAGTGTCTGCTGAGAATTTAATCACACTACCTGGCAGTGCATACCTCTGTTTCTTATTGTGCAAAGAGAAGAAATCAGGCCGCAGTGAAGTAACTGAATATGCAGGGAAAACATTAGCAGTATCTACAGAAACACCCAACTTTGAAGGAGATCAATCTGACCCATGGGACCAACATACAAGAGAAAAACTTACTCAAAATAACTAAAATTAGATATCAAGACAAGGAACCCAGGACAAAAACAAATCCTTTACAAGAGTGAAAGAGTAGTAGAGTGTCATGATATTAACAGGAATGAAAAAGGGACCTGTTCTACTTTTCATCATCATGCCAAAAATAAAGAACTTGATTTGTCTCAAGAATCTCTGGAAGCCCTATAAGAAGCTTGTTATTCAATCTGCACACTTTTTTCTTTAAATGTAACACAAATGCCAGTTAACTGGCACTTTATAAGTATTTGCTTTATAATCCAACACAATCAAGCCAGCTGAATCAGAATCCAGTCAAGCAAAACGATTCTGCAATTGACAGCTGGGACAGCGGGG
>JANRGW010001662.1:5025-52388 GCA_024733675.1 Psilopsiagon aymara | reverse complement strand
GGTGGGCACGGCGCAGGCGCGGGCGCTGGTCCGTCAGCGCGGTCCCGGGGAGGGGGGGTACCGCTCGGGCCTCGCCCCGGTGCCCCTCCGGTCCCCGCACGCAGGAGGCTCTGCGCTAAAAGCGGGCCCGCGGTGGGTGCGTGCTCCCCGAGCTCAGGTGTCGGTCCCCAGTTCCTCCCTGAGCCAGGTGGGGCTCTTTATTAAAGCAAATGCTCCTCCTATGACCGTTTAGGAGGGGGAGATCCGCCCTGCAAACTGATTGCAGGGGCTGAGTTTAAATCAGCTCCCCAAATATACACACCCCAAAATAACCTAAATCCAGGAACATT
This sequence comes from Psilopsiagon aymara, assembly GCA_024733675.1. Classification (NCBI taxonomy): domain Eukaryota; kingdom Metazoa; phylum Chordata; class Aves; order Psittaciformes; family Psittacidae; genus Psilopsiagon; species Psilopsiagon aymara. The sequence goes on along the minus strand of JANRGW010001662.1, from coordinate 52,059 downwards.
AACTCCGCCATCTGTCACCAACACACTCAATGAGCCAGCAGAAAAACAGCCACATTATCTGCTCTTGCATAAAGATGGGTTATTGTAGGAATTAAAGCAGGTCTTGCAGAAAAGTGGCTCCCTTGCCAGAGAAATAAGATTTGGTTTATGCTCATCTTTAACAGAGTATGACCTGTTAATTCAGCTGATCTTCAACTTCTGTCTTTTCAGCTACAAGATGTAAAAATAGCTTTAGATGGGTATTTTATGTTCCTGCATCTGTTCATGAAACACATCAGAGAAAGGAAAGTTAAGCATGTTTGTTCATCTGAGGAAAAATGTATCTGTTATAGAAGGTGGGGATCCTTCTGATGGCAAAAGATAACATTTGAGCAGCCGGTATAAAGGAGCATTAGCTCCTCTAGATTAATGCACTTCTTTCACTGAGGCTTGGCTATTACCCTACACAAGAAAGGACAAGAATAGAATAACTTATTAAGTAATTCCAACATTTATAAACAACAATGAGGACAAGTGTTATGTTAATAACAGAATCGTATTTATTTTTAACCAGACTCAACTGATTTGAACCTGGGTAGACTGCTGCTCTTCACACAGCTGCCTTTGAAGAGAGATGGGGAACCGGCAATGTTTTTGTTCACCATTAGAAGTTATTACTTTTAAGAGCAGACTTCATAACAACTAAGAGACAACGCTGTCCAACTCATTCCAGAGTGCTCCTTCCTGCTGCTAACAACACATTTAAATGTCTGAGCCTGCCACACTGCCTAAAGCACAACCACAGTGTTCCAAGAACAGTGTTTGGCTTTTGGAGAAGGGGCACCAAAGCCCTCCATCCTCAGAGCTACATCCACCCAGAACCAGACGACACAGTTACGTCACGACTTTAGAGCTTAATCCATAACTACTTGAGTAAAAAGAATGTAGAGACCAAACAGAAAGCAGCACTGGTATCATCTGAGGTAAATTCGCTGTGGAATTTCCTTTCACACAAAGAGCTGGGAGGGGAACAAGGCAAACCTGTTACACCGGCATGGGCAGGGAAACCTGTCCATGCTAGAAGACAGAACTGCTTCACCAGTTCCTGAAAGATAAAGGCCAGAAATGCCGGTTCTGTGTTGTGATGGCACATCACTATCAGTTGTGCCAAAACCGAGGAAAAGGTAAGGAAACTGCCAGATTAGCTGCTAAGTGATTCAGAAAGTGTTTAAAGAAGATAAAACTTGTGGGAAGAGATGTTCAAGACAAACATTAAATAAAATAAATTTCAGATATTTCCAGAATGGGACTTTTTCCTGTTTTGGCTATTATTTAGCTTGAAACTCTCCTAGACAAGGACTGACACGTTATTGTTTTCAGTTGTACAGTGCCCAAAACAGCTTGGCCTGCACTTGGTTGGTCCCTAATTACTAATGTAATTAACAGCAATGGGAACATTAAAACTTCTTTTATGCTGAAGTAGATGCTGGAAGGCTTGGGAGGTCCCAGCCTGAAACAAATAATTCAGAATGACACTTGAAAATTACATTATCTGGCACTTCTTTACTCAATCTGCACAGTCCAAACCTGAGCAACACAGAAGCTGGTGGGAGTTTTCTCTCAGCCACAGGGAGGCCAAGACCATGTAGATCTGTTATCCAGATATGGGCTTATTCCTGCAAATACTCTGTTTATCTCTCCTGTTGTTATGATTCAGAACACTCCCAGAGGTAGAGCCTAAGCTTGAGTAGAAGCAATTCCCTTTTTAGAAGGCCAGGACTAAGTCTGGGAAACTCCAACCCCCCATGAAAACGGCCAGATTAGCTGGTAAATGAATCAGAATGTACTTGGAAAAGGTAAAATTAATTCCTAAACTACAATTCTGTCTAAACCCTTTTCTCTGGGCTTACTCATGCAAAGCAGGAAAACTCAAAACTTCCAGAGAACATACAAGCATTTCTAGCTTCCAGATACAACAGGAAGAGGACCTACCTTCCCCCCTGGAGTTATCACCCTTGCAGCTGCTTCCTCTTTAACTTTATAATTCTACCCAGATCATTCATGTCCAAGACAAGGAATACAGATATTGCTTATAACCTCTCATACACTGGGACAGAAACAGCCCCAGGAAAGGAAAAGGACACACCTTTCCCTATAGCCATGGCTATCACAGCTGTTTCCTTTCCACTGTTAAAATACTACACAGACCATTAAAGCATACAGTAGGGGGCCTTGGTTCTCTTTAAATGCCTTATCAGGGCCCAGAGAGGCCTAATTAAGGCATGCTTAAGACCTCCTAATGGCCCTGGCCAGCCTCAGTGGTGGCCTTCACTCACACTATCTGCCCATGGATCCAGAAACCCATTTAAGCTTTGGCCTGGAGGCACAGTGTCTGTTTGAGTGGTGCTGTCGGGTACTAGTCTCCAGTTCAGCCCCAGGTAGGCTGTGCCTTAGTTACATGTTCTTTTGGTATGGAGCCTAACTCATATTTGATCTTGGTTTAGCTCTGTATGTCAGATGTTGATTGCCATCACCTGAGCTGCAAATTGACTTTTTAACTCAGCCTTAGCTCTGTGTTGTCTGATGACCTAGACTCTTAGCTACTATCCGGGGGCCTGCTCCCCTCACCCTGCTTGGTGGGACTGGACCCTGAATGGTAAGACTCCTACCCTGTTTTCCATGTTACTGTGCTCATCTCCCAACTCTGTGTCCCTCAGGGAACATTCAGCCTTTTCTTCTCCTTGGCATGTATACCACAGCTCATGGAGTAACAAACAAATGCTTAATCTGCTTCGCCCTGTACTAAGATATACTTGTAGGCTACACCTATGCCAGAACTTTTCTGACACTGCCAGAGTCTTCCCTCCAATCTCAATGGTTGCCCATGATACACTTGGAGGGAAAAAAGAAACTAAACCTGTGAAGGGTTCTAATTAGATGTTTGGGTACAACAAAGGAGTAAAGAGAAAAGAGTATGTTTAACCGCAGCTAAGAACAAATGTATGCACTAGGAACAGCACATATAGAGCTAGGTGAATCTTGTCTGGAAGCTACAGTGAAATGAATCAATGTATTGATGAGTGGTGGTGGTATGGCATATTCATTACAGAAAGCAGCCAGTTTGCATATTGATAGAGATGCAAGTTTAAGTGCAGACATCTTTTTAACATACAAAATGCATAGCCAAAGAGAGCAAGCATGTTATAATTTCTATTTTTTGAGATCATTTAGTCTAGGTAAGAGGCAAACTTGCTATAATATCCCAATAGTTCGTAGAGTTACATTAAAAAACAGAATTTTTCAGACTTTGTGGCATAAAAATCCCTGATTGCTCCTAGGAAGGATCTTCAGACTGCTGGAGGCTTTTTAGCTGAACCAATCCCCATAGTTATAGGGGAAAACCTCATGCCATCAAGTAAGAGTGGGATACTCAGTGGAATGTGTGAAAGGGAGCCTGTGCTGCAGCCGTTTTTTGGGAGCCAAAAGCCTCCAGGTTTCCCAGGCGGTCCGTGCACAGGAATTATAATAATTAGAACATAAAAAATATGAATTTAAATAAAATATCTGGGCTAGCGTCACCTTTTCAGAATAAATTATCTGATAATTAGTTATGTAGGCTTCTTACCTACATACATCGGTGTGATGCAGCTACGTGCACTACAAGGCTTGATGCTGACAGGACATCTAGCGGCATGCACGAGTTACTGCCCGGAGTCCTACTAGAAAAGTGGTTTTACTTTTTTCATGCTTCCACGTATTTTCCGGTACCAATCCAGGTTTCTCTGACTGATGGTGGCGTTTCTGTGCTTATTTTATTACCTAAGAGTATAAAAATGGGGTAAAAAGACAGGACAGTCTACATAATCTTGCTAATTAGTCAAGACTATTGATTTTAATCTGCTTTTTCACCATCACTTGCACCTTACTTGCCTGGTCCAATCCAGTTGTTTATTTGGGTCTAGGTGGAGAAACTTGCACAGTTGTTACTCCATACACTGAAAGGGAAAATCAGAATGTTTGAGTTCCAAGAGCTGGCAGCACAGAACTCCCCACTGTAGAATGATATTGATTGTATTGACCATTTCCCATTGCAGTCTGTCAGGGTGGTTTATCAATCTGTTAGCTTCAAAAAACGTTTTAAATTGCTGCTGTTCATGTTCCCTTTGCTTCTTGTGTTGCTCTGTTTGAACAAGTCACGGAAGACGGGACCAATCTGCTTGTCATTCGAAGTGAGATTTGAGCTATCAGTTCCAGTAAGTAGCCACAAAGCTACTTCCGTAAGGAAGCAGAAATCCCTTTGGTTTCTTACATTTTTTTGGATGATATTTGCAATTTTTAAAGCCGAGCTCTAAACAGAAAGGTTTTCGGTCGTTTGGACTACGTGATACTTGGGACATGTGCTCCCACAGGTCCCAGCAAGCAGCTGAAACCTCCTGTGATGCACTTCTGCTCTGGAATCAACAACCCTAACCCCTCCGTGCGCTCTGCTGCACGACTGAGGGCAGAAGAGCTTCAGGTTCTGCCTAGGCACAGCACAGCTCTGTCTCCTTACCCTAAACCTTGCAGAGCACCGCCACAAAGGCCGCTCGGGGGGGTCTTCTTTTTGAGCCTCTGTGGAAGCAGCGAGCCCATCACAGGCCTCACTGTGGGGCCGCGCACCCTGAGGGGCGGCCTCGGGGCGAGGAACACGCAGCAGAGCCCGGGGAGGAGAGGAAAGGAAAGCCCCGGGGAGCCTCATAGCGCCGGTGGCGGGGCACGAATCCCCCGGAGAAGGGACGATCGGCGGCCCGGGGTGGGGGGGGGCCCGCGGTGAGGGCAGCTCCGCCCCGCTGACGCGCTGCGCTCCGTGCCCCGGAAGCGGCGCGGGAAGAGGATGCTGATGCGGGACTGAACATGGCGGCCCGCGGCTCCGCTGGGGCCGCTCCGTATCGGCTCACGGCTCTGCTGGGGCTGCTGCTGCTGCTCTGGGCGGGCCCGGCCGGAGCCCGCGTCCATCACCTCACCCTCAAAGTAAGGTCTGCGCCGCACCCGGCCCTGCTGGTTCGGACCCCGGCTGCGCTGGGCTGCCCACCGCGTCGGCTGAGGGCAGCCGTGGGGCCTGGCTCTGGCTGCCTCCCGCGGGCCGGGGCTCTCCGTCACCCGCCTCCAGCTTCGTCCCGCTGCCTTTCCTTGTCTTCCTCGCTGCTTTCTGGGCTCCCCCCTGCCTCTCAGCCTGCTGGGCCCCTCTGTGTTCTGCTTTCCCCGTTGTTGTCCCTTTAGGTCCCATCCCTGCTTTTTTTGGGGCCCTCCCTTTTCTTAGTCATACGGCAAGTGTGCGAAGAGGCACCAGAACTGTAGCGGGTTGAAGGTGGAAATGCTTCCTGTTCCGTTGGAAGTAAGGCAAAAAGCTGTGATAAGAGAGGGCTGAACGTGACCTGAAGAGGATTTGGGATTGCTTTTGCTTTTAGTCTGTGACCTGAGTAGTCTTCCTGCCCTGGTCACTGGTCTCTCGACTCTAAAAGGCTGTGTGGATGTTGTCTTGTTCCAGAGGTAGCTTCTTTGCACTAATAGAATGATCAGTAGAGGCAGAAGCAGATACTGATGCTTATAACTCTCTATTTTGGTCTGATAGACCTATGGTTGTACTTCGAGAGTGTTTTGTCATTTTGTGACTGTACCTTGGAAAAAACTCCTTGTTCAGGGTTGTGGTGGGAAGTGGTGCAGGTTGCGGTAAGATCTGCAGCTCGAGTGCTGCTGTTTGTTGTGCTTCAAATGAGAAGTTGTGCGGTTGGGGTGTGAGAGGATCTGTGCGTTTGGGGTGGTGCTTTTTAGGGGCTTATGTATAGCGTGCGAAGTGCGCTGTGAATCTTCAGAATAAGATCGTTACTTTTGTTCTTGTTAACATCACACAATATTTTGCTAATGGAAATCTTGGAAGAAGTTAATAAAGTGTTTGTGACCAGGGGCAGCATTACTATGTTCTTGTAGCAGAGTAGGGAGAGTGCCAGATCCTTGCAGGAGCTCCCCTTCAGCCTTGGGATACAGTGAGTGCATGGGGGATGCTCATAACTTACTTATAGGGAATTTTCCACATTAGTAGTTGTCTGATGTGCAGCCATGTTAATATTGTTGTGCTTCAGGAAAAGCTGTTGAGTGCTTGGGAGAATTTCTCCTGGGATGATACTTTTCCTTTGCATAGGGAACTTCCAAATTGGCCTCAAGCAAACGTTAGAGCTTCACATCCTGATTAGGGTGTCTCTTAATTGCCTGTATTAATTACTAAAATGTGTTTGCTGATTGATGAGTATGGTTTTAGTTTTGTGTGAGTTGCATCACTGACCTACAGAGCACTGTGGAAAGCAGAAGTGTAAATGTGAGCTTTATTGTTAGAGCACAGCCTCTCCCTTTCTGCTCCATCCAGTGCTTTATGGCATTTCTGTAAACATCAGACTCCAACAACTGCACCCTTTCACAATGAAATCTCCCTTCCAGTGTTCTTGCCATTGGCTCCTTGCTTGTAAATGTGCTTTGACACTGTGCCAAGCCAAAGGCCACAGCTTTGTGCAAGTGTTTGATATTAGGTTTCCTCAAACAAGCTGTTACTGCTTAGGTTAGAATAGCCTCATTCTTGTATCTTTGTAATTAGTGTGCTAAGGTGCAGCTTTTTTTGTTGTCAGAAAAGCAAGCTGTAGTCTGAGCAGTTTCCTGTTTTGAAAATGACTTTTCGTTTTTATAAAAGCATCCAAAAGGATTTATTTCTCCTGAGTAATAAAAACTATTTGTTTGAATCTTGCTATTAGATTAACCTTGTCAAAGGAGACTCTCTTAACAGCAGTTGTTATCAGCTTCATTAAATATGTTTAAAAACCAAACACTACAAAAATTGGAGTACAGGAGACTGATGGAAACAATTTTCAGTGGCTTTCAGAGGTAGCTGGGAGTTGGAACATTTCTCTTCACCAAAAATAAGATTTTAGTCTTAACAGTCAAATACATTAATACTGAAGCCTTATCTTTTGAGTAATGCAATGGCAAACTGTCTTGGAGAATGAGGAAGTTGGTCTAAACAAGTTCTTTGTCAGGCATGCAGTTAAGTTTAACGCTAGGGTATAGCCCAATGTAGGGTTTCAAGAGCAATCATTCAACTGACAGCAGTGTGGCAGCTGTGCTGTTAGTCTGATAAGTGAGTTATCTTGCCAAATAACTGGCTTCCAAAGGAGAGTGAGATCTCTCCTGTTTTATGGTACTGTCAAGATTGCAGCTTAATTTTATTACCTGGAAGATGATCTTTTTCAGCAGTTGGTTGTAAATACTGGTGGCCTTTTAATGTTGGTAGGTCCCAGGCTTCAAATGCTCAAGTTTAAAAATACCTTTCTCAGTAACTCACTTAGTCTTACACAAATATAAGTCTTGCTGTTAGTCTCACACAAGTAATCCAATGCCTTCCATGTAAGGGTAAGCACTCTGATGAAACTTCCACTGTACTGATAGTGTGATCCCAATTAGATTTTGAATAAAAAGTTAAAGAATATTTTTCTGCCTGTTCTAAGAATAGGCAGGATCTTGGTTACCATTTTCCTGTAATCTCGATCAAATGTTGTGGGATTGATATTTATCCTAAAGGAGTGGAAGAAGCAGAGAAAGCTTTTATGGAACTAAGCTGAGGACTCACTTTATTGGTTTGACAATAACCTGTTGGTGATGAGTCCCTGCTCATCCCTTCTCAAAGGGGCTTAACCTTTAAATACATCCTACATAAATTAACAGAACATGTATGTTAACAGCTCAGATGCTTAAGTATTCACACCTTTGTAATAAATTTACAACTGAATGTTCTGAAGTCAGCAGTTGAGTGCTCATGAATGAAAGCTGGATTCTTCCAACCTGTTAAACCTCTGATGAGAGCTGAGACAACCATTAATAAACCAGTATCTTTAGACTGTTGCTATGTAGAGTAGTCAGTGCTCCTGGAGAGCATGATGTTGCCTGGTGGCAACTGGTGACTGTGTGTGGGATCTTGTAAAGCTCAAGGATTTGTGAACTAAATCTGTCAACCCTTAAGCACTCAAAGCTGAACTAAAACCAGGGAGGAATGTCTGTGTGTTGTATATTAATTATGTTTTGTTGGTTGGAGAATATTAGTAAACTGGCAGAGTAAATAAACTGAAATTGAGCTGAGCAGCTTTTGCACGTAGTCTAAATGAAGCAGCTGCCCCTGGTCATATATACGAGGTGCAAACCTTTGTGGCTGGATGACACTGTATTCGCAGCTCATATTCCTCTCTAATCACCCAGATAAATGCTTCTCTGTCCAGATATGTTTAAATACACATGATGTGCTATGTGAAGAGCTGTATTAATCTTCTGTTCAAACTGAGAAATTATATTTAAAGTGGTGTTACAGGAACCAGATGGGCTCTTTTTTCAAGTACATTAAGTGACTAGAACCTGAAGACAGCACAGCTATAATACTCTATTAAATGAAGCATCTGCTATGAGCCGTATGTCATTAACTTGGTTTTTTTCCCCCTCTCCTGAGCATTAAGGGAACCACCTGGTTATTAGCCAGGTTAACTTGATTCTATTAGGACCATCTTACTGCAGCTAGCTTACAGGTTAGCTGTGGCAGGATTAGTGTCCTGCTGTTACCGTGAGTGATATTTGTGTGTCAGGAGTGTTTTAAGCAGAGATATCAAAATAAATACTGAGGTGAAGGAAAAGAAAGAACTTCCTATGCTTCTACAGCTCTTAGTTCAGGCTTGTAGTACCTTGTCCAGAACATTTGTTTGCCTTTAGCAGCTGACTTGTCTCCATAGACGTTTCTGCAATCTGTTTATGTTTTCCTAGAAGAAACAATTTTCTTATTGCTAATGGCAATCTGTAAAAGAGGTTTAAATCACATGTTAAATTTGCTTTTTAATAGTGTTGGTTCTGTTTCTGCTTTTCTTCCAATTGTTGATCCAGTAGGTTTGAGGACCAAATTCTTACCTATTTATCGATTTATGAATGCAAAGCAACAGGGATGTGACCTTTCATCATGTGATGTGGCAATGGGTGTAATGTTTACTACTTCTTATGTGAGGTCCTTCATGACCTCTTTCTTTAAAAAAGAGCTCATTGAACTTGAACCTTCATCAGCTGAGCAAGGCATAGAAAGAGATCAATTTCTACATTTCTTTGCCAGACTGAGAGGAAGTAAACACGTGTCTAGTTTTCAGTATTTGTCCTACTTCAAGATGCAAGACCTTGCCAAAAGCCATTTAGAGGAATGGGTCTACGTTAGAAAATTTCTAATCTATACTATAACAGAGTTTTCTAGTGTGTTAGGTGTTTGTCCAAACACTGACCCTGCCTAAAGTAGAAGATCTTGTGGGATAACAGTACACTGTGATACTTGGTTAACATGTGAGCAAAACCCAGCTCTCAGTTGGGTGAGATTACTGTAATCACCAATTCCTGTGCAGTCTGTTGCAATGGCAGTGGTTAGCATTCAAGCAGTAGTTTTTAGTTGTCTTAATTTGTCTATAAGTCTGTGTTTTATCTACCAGTATTTTGTTTAATCAGTGATGCTAGATATTTAATCTCTTCCAGTCTTTTTTTCTTGTGTATTTCTCAGCAGTTTAGCCAGGTAATAAGTGAAGATATGCTTAAAGTTCTTGCTGTTCAGATTATTGGAAGAGTTGGTTGACTCCAGTGAAAAAATCAGTTTTATCCAAAGGTATTCTAAAGAAATATACTCTTGGTATGATGAGGGAGATGGTTTGCCCTTAAGTGAGTGTCAATACCTGTTGTCCTGCTTCCTCTTTGACTGCTGCTGCAGATGACTGTGTATGTGAATTGTAAACTTACTTTCCTTTCTTACAGGATGATGTGCGGCAGAAAGTGCACCTGAATACCTTTGGTTTCTTCAAGAATGGCTTCATGAAAGTCAATGTCAGTAACCTTTCATTGAAGCCACCTGTGAGCTCTAATGACAAGGACAGCTTATCAGTAAGTTACTGAGTCCAATGACTGTATTAAGCGTCCTGTGAAATTGCCCTTGCACTGGATGCGTTGTTTGAGGTGTCAGATCCTAACTGGTGACAGTAGGATCGGTGTTACTGCTGACTGTAACTGTCTCATTTTTAGATGACTCTTGCATTATATATTATACAGCACATTATATTTTAATATAGATGCTGAAATACTAGGGTAGAAGATAGACCTGTGTTCTTACTCTTTGGCACGGTTCAGCCTCTTTCTTTCTGAAAGCAGTAAATGTTCTCTTTGAGCAGAAACATCTGGAAAAACACTGAAATAAGTTTAAAGTCTCAGGGGCAGAAGGTACTTCAGGTGAGTTCAGGGTATTAGTTGTCCACTAATATTTTATTAGTGGATATAGATAAAGCGTCAAGTTGATTATAGCTGAATATTGTTTTTCTGTCTAATTAGATAATGAGAAAAATACCTGGATTCTGCCTTAAATGTAGGTTAATTTATTTAGAGAGCAGTATTTGTGACTCTGTAGTGATTTGGCTTCTAATACTACAGGAATGTGAGCTGGTTTTAATTTGACGGATTCTTCTCACTTGTCTCATAGGTGGGATTCAGTTTGGATCGCACCAGGAACGATGGGTTCTCCACTTACCTGGTAAGAGATGGGAATTTGCTTTTCTGAGCTGGGAGCATCTAACCTTACTCTAGGAATGGTTGGAAGAAATAAAAGGCATGGGCAAGTTGTTAAAGATAATTCAGTTTACAACTTGCTGGACTAAGAATAGTTGTCTCTGCATAGAGTGAGGGGGAAACATGTCCCATTCCTTGTAAACAGGAGTGCACTTCAAAGGTGTTTTCCTTCTATTACCAGGATGAGGAAGTGGATTATTGTATCTTGAACAAGAAGCCAGATCAAGATGTCTCAGTTGTACTCTTACTTCTGGACTTCAAAACTGAAGTGTGAGTAAATAGTGTACTCTACACTTTAAAGTTATTTATTCAGTTCAAGCTAGCGCAATACTTGTGAAATTTGCTTAAAGGCTTGGAAAGCTGCTGTGCATGTAGTTATTTTTAAATGGGTTACATGAGAGTTAAGGGGAGGTGAGAGTGAAAGAAAAAAAATCTGTGGTACAAAATGGTCCAAGAATTCTTGGAGGATAAGGGGACGTAGGCAGAAGGATCATACCTTAATTGTGCTTAATCATAAACTTGAAGTCTTGGGTGACTTTTGCAGGTCTTGCACTGAATATCGCATTTTGTTGTTTGTCTTCAATTATCTTGAATTTTGTGGAAATACCTTTGAGGCTGCATTGCTTTCTTTTGCAAGAACAACTGTAACTGTGTGGAAACATAATGTCTGGTGAGGTGGTGGTTACCAAAACTGAATAAGCTTATTTTTCTTCAGCTGCTCTTGTATTTGATGTAAAGATAGAGTGTGACTTTTCCCACAGTGATCAGTTCAATGCCAGGCTGCTGCAAGTCAGGATCTGGTGCTTGTCTGTTCTCTGTGGTAAAAAAAACAAGTTGATTTTCCTTTATTTGGTATATGTAGGCTATGACAGCCTCTTTATGAATGTTGATTTACTTTCATTTTGAATAAAACCTCTTTGTTTTACTTACTTGTTTAGTGTGAAAGTACAGTTCTCTGCAGAAGCTGCTTCTTTGCTACCTAAAATTTCATTCATGTCTGAGGAAAACACTACTGCATTAAGTACCAAGCTGCTAAAAACTTTTGAACAGAGCAGTGATTCTGAAAATCCTGAAAAGACCAGCCCAAATACAGACAGCAAAGGTAAGCCCACTAAACCTGACCCCTAAGTGCTGTCAGTGAGAGTTCCTGGTTGATGTGGATGCAGCAATGTGTTGTGGTCACAGTTTTGGGGTTGGCACTGCTGTGCAGCGTGATCTGAAGTAGCCTGAGTCTGTCTTGGCCCATCATGTTCTCAAGCTTTTTAACATTGTTAGAACATTTGCACAGTTGTTCTAACAAGTCAAGAGCTAAAGCTTGGTGGCACTGAAGGTGATAGATCTGATGGCTCTAGTTTTGCATTCTCTTGCATTAAAAAGTGTAGTGTGCATGTTGAAGTACACTCAGGTACAGGAGCCAAAAGCAAAACTGTAGTCTTGAACTTTAGCTTCCGGGTAGAATGGGATGACCTTAATGTTTGAAAAGCTTCTCACAGGAGTGGAGTGAAACTGAACTTGACATGGTGCTCTTTTGAAGTCTCCTGTCAGTATAAGTTTCTCAAGTTCGGAACAGAGATTGACTTGGCAAAGGTCACCTATGCTTTTTCATTTTCCTTGATTGTTTTTTTACTGGGGCTTTACTTAGTAGAGAGCTGAGAACTTTTTCCTTCTCCAGGGCTAATCGTAACTTCAGTGTGTTTGTCAGGCCATGTATTAATGTCCAGATTAAGATTAGTCAGTGAGATTAACAGTATGCAGCCATAACATTAAAAATCATAGCTGTAGCCTGCTTCTGTTATAGGTCATCTGCCTTCTGGATCACTGTAATTGGAGGGGTTGGAAATATTTCTTAGCTAGGCTTTTGTAGAAGGTTTAATAGTAGAGAAGCTGATTCTAGCATTTTTGAGGATGCATTCAGAACGAATGCTGGTTGGGGGAAATCCTGGGAGAGTTTAAGGAGAGACTGGAAAAGAGTCTCTGTTAATGATTATCTAGGAAAATGACACGCAGACAAATGTTAGAAAGGTTTGAGTAAGGTATTTGCAATGTGTAAAAGGATGTCTAAATGCAAACACCCTAAATGTACTATTAATGCTTTTATCTCTAGATAACAAGTCCAAGCAAAGTACATCATCCTCCCAGGTAAGAAACTATCTGCTGTTCTCTTTCAGAAAGAACCTTGGGGATTATTCCAGTGTAAGCATAGCCAGAAAGTGGAGATTATTATGTTTTCCTTAGCCTCTCTCTGCAATAAAAACGCAGAATGCAGTTTTGATAGCCTGGATGATGTAGCCAAATGTGTAGATGGCTGCTTAAATCTGAAAGTCTTTTCTCCTTTTCCCAGAGTATAATAGAACAAGAACATCCTGTTCACAATGACAGAGGAACTTTTTCATTTCAGGTAGGGTGTCTGTCAGTGTCTCGTCTTAATGTGTGCTCTTTCGCTGTGTTACTGTGTGAAAAGTAGAAGTCTGTCAGAGATGCCTCTGTTAGCTCAGGAAGTTTTTCAGTGGACACTTAGTAAAAATAAATGCTGGAAATCACTTTCTTCATAAGGTGTGGAAGCTGTTTTGAACTGCCTTTGGTATGATGCAGTTCTAAATGTCTCAGTCTGCGAGCCTTGGCACATTGAAGTTTACTGTGATGCAACTAGTGCATGCAGATTGCTAGCAACAAATAGCTGTGACCTAACGGATGACTCACTTCAGGGGAAAATAATCTGTATTAAACCAGATTAACACTTTTTTTCATCAGACTGGTTTGTTGATGATGGTTACTATGAAACAAACTCATTTTAAATCTGTAATGTGACACAAATCTCATTTGCATAGCTATCACAGTTTGTATAATTGAGGGAAGAACAAAATAGCTGCTCCAGGGCAAATATGATCAAAACTTTGTGCTTCATCATATGATACACAGTTTAGTATGATTCTTCTTGGTATCTTCTCTCTTCAGTGAGCTAAGTTAAATACTGATACCTAAAGGTCTTTGATAAAGATCTTGGATTACCAAAGTGTATAATCATAGATAGGTGCAATAATTTTGCATCTGGAATTCTGTTGATAATGCTGGTATCCTCAGACCAGTACACTTGCTGAAAGGAACAACTGACCCTCAGTGACAGACATTTTTCATGCTTCAGTAGAGGTGGCTTCTTACCAGGGCAACCCTGTTGTGAATGAAAAGAATGCTAACTTTCCTTTTCCTCATTTCCAGTTCTTTTTTAACATCAGCTCTGACAACCAAGAAGGTCTCTACAGCCTGTATTTCCATAAGTGTGTTGGCAAGGAAGGGTCAGCTAATGATCGTCAGCTATTTAGTCTTGATGTGAGTATAGCTCCTAAAGGATAATTAATTCATTCACTTAGACTGAAACATACAGCTTTCAATTCTGGCTTGCATATCCATGAGTATACAACGTGTGAGTGCATATATGGGGTGGGGAGTGATTTAGAGTTGTGCATTTAATCTCTGTTGTGGCATTTCTGGAGGAAGCAACTACAATGAGAAGCTGGTTTATGTAGAAATGTCTGGAAGCCTGAAGAGTGCGTGTGGGCTGGGTTCAGTCTACACAGTTGTGACTAGATGCTGTAATGAGATGGGAGCGAAACCAGCTGTTTGTGTTTTGCTGTGCTCAAAAATTGCTACTTTTTTTTCTTGACACAATTGGCAGATGTTAAGGCTGTTGCTGCAATCTAAATTCTTGGTATTTGTGAATTCAGTGTTTCTGACTTTTCTGGCCTAATTAAAGATGCATTTTGCAGTTTTAGAGGTGCATCTTAAAGACAAATGTCTTATCCCTTTTAGCATCCAAGGGTTTGGTCCTGTGTTCTTTTGAACCAGAGTGCGTTATCACAGCTCAGGCTTTCCCTTTTTTCCCTTTCCTGTTCTCACGCTGGTGTGTAGTGAGCTATTCTGTAATGAGTCCTCTTGTTGATGAGCATAACCCTCAGCCAGATCAGCCCCTGGACTCCTTTTTACATGGGTGTGCTGATACTGCTGCAAGGAGAAAAGAAGGGAACATGTAGGTGATAAATCTTAGCAGCCCTAACTTAGCTCAGACTAGGCTACATTAAATCTGCTTCTGAAGTTTTATGTTTGAAGACCAGATCTTTTTAATTGCTGTTTGCTACTTTGACCTGCTGAAGAAATTGGAAAGGAAAGAAAACCTGGATAACTAACCTGCTTGGTTGTATTTATTGGTGCAGGACAGTTTCAGTACTGCAAACTAGTCCTGATGCATTATTTTAATGAGGTCCAGCACATGCAACCAGGCTGTTTAGGGCATAAATAGGATGTTAAATAAAGCTTCTGTTTTCTCACAGGGTAATATGCTTGCAGCAGGTTAAGAAATCCACTGTAGTAAACCTAAGAGTGGGGTTTTCAGCTGTGTATGACTCTCCACACCTAAAATCAGGACTGTGCCAAAAATCCTGCTTGTTTATGCAAGATTTTTAGATGCTGTTTCTGAGATGGGCAAACTGACATTTGGTATAGAGAACAAGTATTCTTTGGGAAAATTACTTTGCCTTTCTGAATAATGTTGTGTAACAGAAGCACTGAAAGGAGCCTCTCTCCTTTTCTGTTTTTCAAGGAAATTATCGTTGTAGGTGTGATTTTTCAAAATATTTTGAGATTCTTGAGGCTGGGGAGTTGCTTCCAGAGTCTTACAACAGTCACTGCTTTGGAAAAGTGGATTTGAAATGAGTGAATTCGATGGTGAACTGTAATTAACTGAGTGCTTTAACAAACTGTGTTTTCAACTGTACGTATAACACACCTTTAATATTCAGATAGAAATTACGGAAAAGAATCCTGAAAGCTACCTCTCAGCAGGTGAGATCCCACTGCCAAAGCTTTACATTTCCATGGCTCTCTTCTTTTTCCTGTCTGGAACTGTATGGATCCACATACTTCGTAAGCGCAGGTAAGTGGACTGCTTCAATATGAGTGAATGTATGGGCCTACCTTCTTTGATTTTGAGGGGCGGGGCTTATTCATTAAATAATGCCTAATTCACAGATTTCATCAGCTAAAACTTCCAAATCTGGCTCAGTATTTTCTGCCTAACCACATACAGCTTATATTGAAAATGACTGCTTCCATCAGTGTCATGGTTGCAGACCATTGTTCTGAAGTTATGAAGTATTATGTGAAGAAATTCATATATTGCGGCAGCAAATAAACAGGAAATTTCCTGTAGCTGGTGACAAAAGGAGAACATTATTTAAATAACAAGAAAAACTTGATCAAAGGGCTCTTTGTATGGAGAATGGCAGCTTATGGCAGTGGAGAGCCATAAACGTTTTGATTACAGCTGAAAGTGGTAGAAATTCATAATTGAAACCATGCTTCTTCATAGTTAAAACGTAGCAGCAGAAGCCAGAAGCACCTATGATTCCATTTTAGTTTTTCCTCTGACATAGTCTGAAGTTCACTGGGTGGCAGGATTACTTGGCAGTCTGGGGCTCAGTTGGTAGTCAGATTATTTGGTAGTTTGAAGGTCAGTTGGTGATGATGATTTGGTGAGTCTGGAGTTCACTTGGTGGTGTAGAGTCCTGGGGGTGGAGTGATACACGTTTGAATTACGTTTAGCAAGTTTTCAAACAATTATGGTCTATATAGGCAAGATGTTCCTATGAATTGCTATTTTTAAATAACCCAAGTATGAAAAATAGAGCTGCAGAACATGTAGTTGAGATGTTGTTCAGGATGTTGCAAAACTTGTGCTGCAGCATTAGAGGGAATCCTTTTACACTGGCAGTCAGCTCAGTCTGGGAATTACGGCCTGATATTTATAGGTTTTAACGAAATACCCTTGGGAACTGAAATTATTGCTGCTGGTTTTTAATTGATGCTCCTCCTCCTTTTTTTTTCTCCCCAGAAATGATGTCTTTAAGATTCACTGGCTAATGGCAGCCCTCCCTTTCACTAAATCTCTGTCCTTAGTCTTCCACGCAGTACGTATAATATCTCTATCTTCGGTTACTCAGCAAGCAAGTAGAAACGTGGAATTCAGGGCATGCTGTCAGGGAAATCTGCTTTGTGGTAGGGGAAGAGTGGAAGGGGGAGAAAAGTGTCTTTCCTATTGAAGCATTGGAACTCAACTGCAGCTGTTTGGTTAACTTGGTTTTCATCAGTAGATTCTGACTTTAAATACAATTGAGATCTTGGCCTGAAGATGAGGCAGCAATGATGGTTCAAGATGAGAGTTCAGTGAGTTCCAGGAATTCTAATGTTTTGCCCATCTGAGGCTGGCCTGAAAGCTTGATCTGTGGTATTTCAGTTACATGGCTTGCTATAAGTGTTAATAAATAGAAACCTTGATGAATGTTTGTAGAAATCAAGGGCACTACTTTAGATGAAATACTTATGGTGTACTCTAACAGACATAATGCTGTAAGCATTAGGACTTTCAGTACTAAAAGGCTCTACTGGATTGTGTTGACTTTGCCTTTCCACTGAAAAGATCTCATAAACAGAGGTAATGGCAAGCTTTTCATCCTTCAACGACTATGCCAGCCATGATAACTGCTCCAAACATTTTTGTAGTCTAATGAACTGAATCTGATTTCCCATGAAAATGAAACTAGAAAGCTGCTAGTCACCCAGTGCAACTGAAGTTGAGCAATGAATGAATAAAGAGGTTAAAAATGCAGTTGTTTAACTATAGCTAAGTGTGGGAGGTGTGTGGGAAGGAAATAGATTGTATAAGATAAATCCACGAACACTTGGAAAATTACCTCATTATTGCTAAACAAAACTAGAACAAGTTAGGAGGAAGTATTCTATAAGATGTAACAGAGCTGAGTTTGCACACACTGTTTGGAAAATGAAACTTGAGGTGCCTGTCAAGCAGACCTGTTTTATAGACATGGATGGGGTACTGATGAGCAGCTTGTAAAGTAAGACGCTGTATTTTCTGCTTTCAGATCGACTATCACTACATTTCTTCTCAGGGATTCCCTATTGAAGGCTGGGCTGTTGTTTATTACATCACTCACCTGTAAGTATTAGCAAATTGTGGTGAATTCAAACAATGGAATAGATTTCCCCATGGGGCTGCCACCTCCTGAGCAAACTGGAAAATTGCTGATATTTTGGTACTATGGTCTGAATGACAAGACAACAATCAGCCCTCTGTGAATGGGAAAGCTCTACTTACAAAGGGCAGCTGCAGAGAATTGGCACTTACTCCTGTGGAGGAGTAAAAGGATAAGAAACGCTTTTCTTTGTTCATAGCAATATTCAAGTATCTAATTTGCTCTTGGTGTGAATGGTAAGAGGGTACAGCTGCAAGTGTTTTCTCTTGTTCAGGGTGGTGAATGGACAACTCCCCCAGGAGAAGATTGTGTATATTGACAGTTGTGAATGGAGCATAATGCTGCTGTGATACACAGTTGTAAGCAAATACATCTGCTTCACTGTTGTAGGATAAGCATGTGCCAAAATTATGAATAGCAAGGCATTTATTTGGGTTTGTGGCTTTACTGACTGCAGAAGAGAACCTGGGCAGAAGAGGAAGTGTGATCAAGTCTTACTGCAGTATCTGTTTCTCTTTCAGACTGAAGGGTGCTCTTCTGTTCATCACTATTGCCCTGATAGGTACAGGCTGGGCTTTCATTAAACACATCCTGTCAGATAAAGACAAAAAGATCTTCATGATTGTCATCCCACTTCAGGTGAGGACTGAGCTGTACTTCCTGCTGTCAGTAGGACTGTCAGTACTTCCTACCTTGTGGGAGAGCTGCTCCTGCAAGCTGTATAAGGCTGTGAATCCTTTACCAAGTACCACGTAGTTACTGCATTTATAATTCTATCGGTTACAATGAAGTTGAGCTGGAATTTCTTGGGCCTAAAGTTACACTTTTCTCCCTATATTGAGTATAATGGTGATCAAATAGCATCAGCAAATGAACAACTAGTGATGAGGTAGGTTTATTCATGCTGATGCAGAACTTGGGCTGCAGAACAGTACTAAACTACTAAGCAGAGGTAATAAATGAAAGTTGGCACTTGCTGCATGGGCTTAAGAAATAAAGAAGTGGGCAGAAAACAGGGACTTGTAGGCTTGCTGGGTCTAGGGAAACCTTTGCATGTTCAGAGTGATCAGTGCTTGTCTCCTGCTCCAGGAACTGCAGTACATAGGAGGGCAGCACTTCTGTTTCTTGTGGTAGGTAGAACAGCTTTTCTGCCTTTCCAGGTGGGGTCCCTTATCCAACTGCAAAAACTAGAAACAGATTTACTGTTTGAGGCTCTTACAGCTCAGCTGTGGAGCTCAAACATGGTCAATGTCCACTCTGAATTACTGGTTTAATTTAGTATAATGAGTTTAAACTTTTAGCTGTATGTGTGTCATATTTATTTTAATAGGTTTTGTTTTTTATCTCTGATACAGTAGATTCAACATAGCATATAACAAAAAGGACTACTTTTTGGATGTCAGCAGACATAAGTTCCAATCAGTTTCATTTCTATAAATCCAGTGAAGATGCTGCTGAATGTGACTTTCTTGACACAGAGCTGCAGAATTATTGATGTTACTGAATAGGCTCTTTCTGCAACTGTGTGACAGCTTTTGCTGAATTGGCAGCCTGTGTCTAGTATCTCCTTGGAAAGCTGCTAACACCATTAAACATGCTTTTGTCCTGTAGGTACTAGCAAATGTGGCATACATTATCATAGAGTCAACGGAAGAGGGGACAACTGAATATGGGCTGTGGAAAGAAATCCTTTTCCTGGTAGACCTGCTATGTTGTGGAGCCATCCTGTTTCCAGTGGTATGGTGAGTCACTTACTATATGTGTTCTTTGGTTTTTAAGTCCTTATGGCTTAAGCTGTTTCAGAATTAATGGATGTTGACTGCTAAATAGAGCTAAATATACTGCCAGAGCAAAAAAAGCCAGTTCTTTGGAGTCAAGCTTTAAGCTGTATGTGTCTTAACACCTTCTCTGTGGAACATGCTTGTTCTGGGGATGTTAAAGTGAAGATAAGGTAAGGTGGGTGGTGATTTAAGTGTGGCCAGCACAGTCCTTTTGAAAGTTGGAATTTTGCGGAAGTGGTGACTCTTACAATGAGCAGCAGGATTTTGCTTTACTGACTGATGCTGGAAACTAGGCTGCTAGATTGAAAACCGATAGTGCTGCCTAAGATCAGTGCTGCCTTCAAGCAGAGTGGCTGCATTTTTTACTTGACTGTTTAGAAGAAATAATCCCACAGGGAGCATCTCCTTGCCCTTCCTTCCACTCTACTTGGCAAGGAATAATGTTGGTTATATAAAACTCGGCCAAAACACAGATAGTTCAGATAAACACTATTGTTGCTTCTTGCCAATTAGCCAGCACATTTATCTTCTAAATTCATTTTAGTCTTAATTGGATAAACAGCTGGATATGAAGGAGCGTCTGGCTTCTTGCTTAATAAACACATAATACCATTTTTCTCCAGTATTTTTTCTGAGATGCACAGTGAATATAAATGTCTAGTAAACATGTCATCACTCTAGAGTGTAACTCTTGAGTGTTTATGAACTGTTCCATAATGCATGTGTTTGTGTGTCTGTATAAAGACAAACTACATGTTGCTCCATAGGCAGAAGTAAGCTTCAGCGTGGCTTGTAAGGGTGGGTTTCAGTTGTCCTCATCCCCAGTTGTCCTCTGTGTAAGGGCAAAATCCCAACACAGTGTTGGCAGCCTTCTGCCAAGGCTGGAAAATGTCTTCCAAGAAATATGTGCTACCTAATTATCCCTTCCCCTACTCTATCCAAAATGCTGCAGCTCTTAAGAGCATTTGGGCATGATAAATAAATCTGCAGGAATGCTAACTTTTCTTGTCGACAGACTCTGGTTTCCTATGATAAAGGTGGCTCATACAGTTGCAGCTCTTACGACTTAGTGCTAGAATTCATACGTCATCCCTAATGATGCACAGGTACGGAACTTGCTTCCCATAAAAGAACTGTATCTGAAGAGCAACTGCATTTGGGTGGGCTGTCATGTAACTGTGTATACTGTGCAACCACTGTTCCTGCATTGTCATGGTACCAACACAAACTGGCAGAGAAGCCCAGGACATAAAATCCTGGCCCTTTTTTGCCTGGATAATGTTGCTGCAGCTGGTGGGCTGACTCGTGAACAAGGTGACTAAAGCTTGGCCCTTGAATTTACATTCCTGCAGGGTAGCTTCTGTTACATAAGTTGCCTGTGTAGAAATACAAGCTATAATCAACTATCCGAATTTAAAGAGCTTAAAAGAGCAATAAGATGCCAAATGCCTGGCAGGACTCTGAGTAGTAGCTCAGCCTAATTGTACAAGTGGAAAGCATTATGCTGGAAAATGCCCTAGTTTCTCAGTCTGCTCTCACCCTCCCACAAAGCTTTCCGTAGGCTGAAATAGGTTTTAGCAATCAACTTTCTTAATCACAAGGAAATACAGATGCCTGAGCTGGGAGATCATAGAATCTATGAATTAAGATCATCTAGTTCAACCCCATGCCATGGGCAGGGATGCCTCACACTAGATGGGGATGAAATGTGTGCAGTGCCAAGCATGCTAAGCACAGGTAGTTACAAGCATGCCCCAGTCATAAAGAGCTAACAAGACTTCTCAGTGTTATCAGGGCTACAGTGAAAAGGGAGTGTAAAACTCATAGCTAATCCCTTCTCTTTTTGCTTTTATTTTTCAGGTCAATAAGACATTTACAGGAAGCTTCAGCAACAGATGGAAAAGGCAAGTAATCTGTAGTTTCTTTTCTGTTGCATGCTGTAAGATAATGCCACAATTTCAAACACATGATGATCTAAAATATGTAAACTGAAACTACAAATCTGCACTGTGTCAGTGTGACACTGCTGCTTTTCCTCAGTGGGAACGTAGGAATAACTTTTGGAAGATGGCCCTTCTCATGTATGCTTTGACTATCAGAATTTGTATGTGGAAGTAATTTTCTGGTACTTGCACAGCTCTCAGTGCTTGAGCTAGACATGACATCTTGATAGATTTGCCTTCTTTCCTCAGGCTTGAGTGTTCAGAAGCAGAACTAAAAATGAATTCCAGACTTGCTGACTGTTAGTCAAAGTAGACCCCTTATTTCAGTTTCTGCAGGGAGAAACAAACCTGATTAGGAGACAAAACATAAACTGGCATTCAGTGTAACACAGTTCTTGACTTGTCCATGTTTGTACAGCAGCTAAAAGGACTGCTTGTGTAAAGTTGTGTTTTATTGTAGCCCTGGAAGTGAGATGATGGATAGGAAGCAAATGTGGCTTCTGTAGAGTGTGCTTTTCCTGCCTTACGTGCTCACTTTATTGCAGATGGCATCCATGGAGCATAGCACTGGCTTCCTTGTAATCAGGCAGCTATTTCAATACTCTTGGCTTTCCTTTCTGGAGATAGGCTCCTGGATCTGGATGCTTCTTCCAGTGATTTCCTTGGCTTCCACTGAGTTACTTGTAATTCAGCACGTTGCTTCTGTGGTCTAGTAGGTGAAGGATAAAGCTGGGTGCCGAACTCTTTGTGCAGACCACAGATTAGATCCTTTCTTGCTATCTGTTAAACTGAAACAGTACTTAAGATGAGCTCAGCATTTGGGTTTTTTTTGAGATTCCATGCTGTTAAAGCAAACAAAACCCCCACCAAGTTTGAAGGGGGAAAATATTAATATGCAACAGAAAACAAGGTAGAAGAGGTTAGGATTGATGATGTAACATGAATATTATTGCCAGCTTTCTCATCAGTGTGCTCACATGGGTGCAGTGACATTCACCAATGACTTTGTTTTGCTTTGTCCGTTGAGCATGTGTTCTGGAGTGCTTATGCCCTTACTGTTAAAAGATCTGCTTGAATTTAGACACCCCTTGAAGCAGTCTCTTTCTTCTGAGCTGAGAACTTTTCATACGTAAGGCCTGCTTCTTGGCAGAAGCCACTGTCTGTGATTGTAAAGGGGGGTCAGTGTTGCTGTAACGAAGGCAGAACTGTTGGGTGGCAGGGTGGGTCTGTGACTATTCCGATACTGAGCGCTCAGCAACTAGTGCTCATAACTGAGAAACAAACCTAGATTTAAGGGGCCTCAAGTGATCACCCCATTGTCAATGCCAGCCTTGCACTTGGTGGTTCTTATCACAAGGTGGTGCTATGGAGTTTGCTTAACTCAACATAGTGGCAGGGCAAAGCAAGGTGGCCGAGAGCGGGGATGTTCAGCATAGACTGCGCCTGTCCGCTGTTTGTTGCAACGGGTGGAATCCGGATATGAGTAAAACCAAGCAGTTCTAGAGGGTGTGTTGTAGTGTAT
This sequence comes from Psilopsiagon aymara, assembly GCA_024733675.1. Lineage (NCBI taxonomy): Eukaryota > Metazoa > Chordata > Aves > Psittaciformes > Psittacidae > Psilopsiagon > Psilopsiagon aymara. Next base: position 29,147 of record JANRGW010001662.1, on the reverse strand, counting down.
AATGGAGGTAAAAGAAAATGGAGATTTGAGAAGAACTGGTTGCATCTTTATAGCTAGTCAGAGCTAGACACAACAGCCCTTCTTGGTCCTCTGGTTTGTGTTATTCCCCATGGCTAATGGCACTTATGAATGTTGCTTCTGGATCACCTACTGCTGTTATGAGGCTTTACCTTTTCATGTTACCATCTGTAACATCACGTTCAAGATGATTGGTCCTACAAGATCAGTAATTGTCTGTTGAGAGGGACTTATCAGCTCTGTCATGCTGTACTAATAATAAAAGAATAGCTAAGGAAAAAATGTGCAGGGGAAACATTGCATAGGCTGCAGCAGATTGTTGACAGGACAGCCACAGTGCCGGAACTTGCTTCTGATATACAACGTGGTTGGAGTATTTAGAAGCTGTTGATAGGAGCCCACGGGGAGCCGAGTGAATGGCAACGTGATACCAGAAGCAGAATGTTATCTAATGTTGTCGTGCTGCTAGTGTGCCTGTTTGAGAAAACCAAAAGTGATTTGGTTGCACTGTAATGGGATAAAGTCAGTCATGTTGGGCTTATCAATGAATAGTCTTGATTAGAATCACATGCTCTTAACTCTGTAGGCTTCCCTTGGAGGCCCTTTTCTGCAGAGGTGCTGCTCTGTGTCTTAGTTTGTCTCATGAGGCAAACAGGACCAGTGCTGACTCTGAAATCACCAACATTTGGGGTTTTTCACAGTTGAAGATGGTTTTCTCCTGAGGTGGTAAAAACTGCTGGGTCCTCTCACATGCAGTTTAACTGCTGCACTGCCTGCGCTGGGATCAGAGCTGACAATCTTGTGCAGACAGTTTTAGTTGGACTGCCTATTGCTTGTAAGGATTTATTGTCTAGTATTACCTCAGAGGCACTTTTCCCTGTTCTCTCACACAGACTTCATTAACTTATAGCGTGTCTTGGGGAATTATATACTATAAATCCAATAGCTGTTTTTCCTGGCACTGAGTCTTCTGGTGACCTTCTCGCTGGTGAGAAAAACCTAAGGAAAATTGGTTTTGCTTCTCTGTGTCTATTAGAACTAACAACTCCACAGACTTCATGGCTCAGTATCCTGGTGGTGTTTCCTGACTGTCTGTCTTGTCCTCTTCCAGCTACTTCACAAGCTGTTTATTAGATAGCATTCCCTTGGGTCAAGTGCAGGCATGACTGCAGTATGCGTGACTAGACTAGAAACGAAGCAGAAGGCTGTCAGGACTACCTGTCTTTCAGTCTTAATAGTTGTGCTTGCCATAGACCTTTGTATTAGCAATGTGTAATTATTAAAAAGGCTTGTTATGTGTAGCAGTGATTTGTAGCCACTAAGTAATGGCCCTTTAAACTTGATTTTTCTTTTTTAAGTGGGAAAGCTGAAGGAATATGTCTAAAGTCATAAACATCCAGAGAGACATTATGCGCAGATGCTGTGGATTGCTGGTGAAGGATAGGCATGGCACAATGATACAGCTGAGTTCGAGCTGTCTGGTTGTTGCTTTTTTCCCTTGAAGGTGATCTTTAACTCTAAAGCAAAGTGTCTGACCTACCCAGGCTTTTTATCTTGCACAGCAGTGGGTGTAAGCGTCCCGGTTTTAGAAGTCTTTTTTTCTTCCCCCTTTAAAAATCACCACCTTCAGACTTAAGCAAGTGCCTTGCTGCAGCTCTTTGGTCTGTCACTGTATCTTCTGTCAGCTGCAAGTACGTGCTCTCTGCCCATTTTTAGGTCTCCTTTACAAATGTCTTGCAGATCTAAGCCTATCAGCCTTGCAGACTGCACTGTTTGGGCTGGAAAGCTGCTCAGCTGCCACTACCTTGTTTATAGGCATCATGAGAAAAGGAAGAGAGAGAGTATGTTGTGGTAAACTTGCTTATTTTAGTTTGAAAACTCAAAGTTGTTGGTCAGTGGACTTCTCAAGTCTTATAGCCCACTCCTGTGTATCATGTCATCTGTATGAGGGAGGATTGGAGAGGTGGAAATGCCGCTGCAGGTTTTATTCTGCTTGTACCTCTGTGTGTGTGATGAGATGTGAAACTCAGTGCAGTCTGATCACGAACTCTTAGCTATATTCCTGAAGCACTGCAGCATGTCATAGTTGGCAGCAGAATTAGGGGAAATACATTGCAGTGTGTAGCTCCCAGGCAGCATTCCCTGTGTACTGTGCAGTGGGCAAACTATGATTAATGCTTTCACACTTGCCCCCATGTCAGGAAAAACCATTTGCCATTTTCAGTGTCTTCCTGCTTCTGTACCATGAAAATGCTGTGAACAAAGCCTGGTCCTGCCTCGTGCAGAGCACCCTCTGCACAGCTGAACTCGGCAGACGCTGGAGGCAAAGGCTTTGTGGCGACCCCTGATAAAACACCTCCGCAGCTCTAGTGAGGAGGAGGGGGGTAAGCATGCTCCAGGCAATACATGGTCATCTCAAACCTTGAGATAAAGCTTTAGTGATTTAAGTGTCAAGACCTCGATGGATGGCACTGGAGAGCTGGGAAATGTTGAGAAATGCAAGCTGAGAAATGAAATAGGCCTATTGAGTTCCAGTGTACCATTTGCAGGCACCCTAGATAGCTACCCAGGGTTGATGTAGCGGTTACGTGTTGGAGATACGTTGCTTGTCCTGTACTTTAGACTCCCTTCTGACCCTGGTGGGGGACTTCTGTGCCAAGTGGCTAATGTGTTTCAGCATATTGAAGATTAACAAGTCTGTGCCACCTTCTTGTGCATGGCGCTGAGATTTACTGCATCTGGTTGCTTGACCTCTTCTCTCTAGTATAGGAATGCTTTTAAGCAGAGTGTTGTAGAGATTATAGAGCCGTACTTCTCAGGGTTACTTCTGGAGTTGCTTTTTGAGGTTTAGATCTATGTGTGTGCCTTCATTCTTGGGGAAAATAGAGAAGAAAAATGCATTTACTATTTGGTAACAGCACAGATTGCATCTCAAATGCACTAGAGTTAGTACAGCATGCAAAGCATTGTGGAAACATTTACCTGTTCTTCAGTGTGTTCACTTCAGATTCATTATGGTTTGCCCTTGCATACTGTAGTGTCTGGACTTGAGCTCTCTGTGCCCTTAGCGCAGTCCTGTTACTCTTATTACACACATATTCTGAAAAGGTCAGATTGATTCATCAGAAAGCTATTGTCTGGTGTGTAAAGCAGTCGTGGATGGTGTGACTGGTTTTCTCCTATCTTGCAGGCTGCCTCAGCATTTGAAATTAGCACGGGGCAACTGAAAAAGGGACCGATTATGAAAATACTGTGGTATACTGTTTTGATCCCTGTGGATCAGACTGTTGCTGACACAAGCTGTTAAAGTAAATGGTGATAAAGGGGGAAAGCGAGGGAAGCAAGGTATAGGTGTTGTTATAAACCTTTCTTGGAGGATGGGTTTTATCTTTTTAATTACTCTATGAAAGGGATGGAACATAGGCCTGAATTAATTTGTAAAACCTTTGGTAGAAAGTCTCTGCTTTTTTATGTTTTTACTTCTCTGCAGTTAAGTACTGTTCCTTGGAGAATGGTTATCATACTTGAAACATAAATTTACCCAACCTTTACTGCGTGCTGTGATTGCTGCAGTGTTATCACAGCTTTACAGGTTGGAGCTGCAAGTGATTCAAGTTGTAAGTGACAGCTGCTGGCCTAGCCTCTGTCCTTGGAAATGTTGCTGTCGGTGTCTGGACTGCCAGGCTGAGGTGAATCGAAGTCTGAAAGCATTCAGCGTAGCAGGACTCAAGTATTGCTGCTTGGAGCATGTTCAGCCTGTGAAGAAGCAATTCACAGGCGATGCCAAGCAGTGATGATTTTAGATTTTCCTATAGAACAGTTTGTGCTGTAACTTTGAGCTGTTTAAAAAAACTGAATGGTGTAGGCATGCATTAATACTGACTTCAGTATCTGACAGTGGAGACAAGTATTCCTGAAGTTGAGGCAGCTAGAAGAGGGCACCTCGTTGCGATAAAGGAGGAAGCCTGCTTCCAGAGGTGTCTCTTCAGTCTTCCTACCTAGTGGTGATTCTTTTTTCCACCTCTCACCCTTTTTACTGATGCTCAGCCATAGATGTTTGGATGTACCAATTGATGACTCTTTAGTATTGATTACCATGATGAGTAGGTGAGATACTGAGCTATGCTCTGTCAGCTGGGAGAGGTGGCATTGTGACACTTCACTTGGCAGCCACATCGTTGGCTTCATGATCTTTTCCTCCTATGCACTGCATGAATCCAACAGAAATGACTCCCCAGCTCACTCAGTTGTTGACTGTAAAGCACTGACGGCCTGGCAGTTTGAATCACAGCTGTTGAGTTGGTGTTCCTTTAACTGCAAAGCCTGGTAATTCTCATGGCCTGTCATTGCACCAGTTGGTGGCAGCTCTTGAAGATGGATGCATTGAGTTCAAAATAGATCCTTCTGTGTATAAACTGGTGTGTGGTAAATCACAGGATCTTCGTGGTTGCACTTAATGTAGCTCTCCTTTAAATAGGACAGTATTGCTTCCCTGCTTCACAATTTAATGAGCTTGTTCTGCATATTTAGATGCTCTGATTTTTCTCCATGAAAGGCTTTTATCATTAGGTTATCTGGTAGAGCACTAGACCCATAAAGTCCATAAGTTTTTGCTATTTAAATGCTGGAAAGTAGCTTTTGAAAAGGATGGAAATGAGGGAGAGGTAGCTAAGCCAATGTCTCAGTAGCTACAAAGGATTTATTTAGGTGGTTTTTCTAGCTGTTCTAGGTCTTTGCCATCTGTTACCCAGTGGAGTGCTCTGTGCTTCACCGCTGGTACTCTACAGATGCAAGTCTAGAGCTTGGCAGTGCTTTCTGGAGTCCAGGACTGTATATTGCAAAGTAGATGCTATTCTATGTTCAGTGTTTCATATTGCAGTTCAGAAGGGATTATGCCCCCAAAACTGGGAGCTAGTGTGCCATAAGATTGGCCCCATCAGCACAGTCTTGCCCAAAGCCAACCCAGTTGGATTGGTGTTCAGATGAGCATTGTACAGGAGGAGTTTTAGCTGCATGGAAACAATCCTTCTCAAGTAAGGCTTGCTTTTTGCCTCTTCAGCTCTGTCTCTGCTTTCTCTTACTGACATTCCCTGTCTTCTTTCAGAAGTTAACCATGCTGTTTGGAAATACGTAGAAGCCACTAGCCAGCACTACCTCAAAACTGCTTTTAGTATCTTAGTTTTATCTACCTGTCAGCTCGTTTATCCCTTGTGTTAGTCAGGTGCTATTGTTATAGTACGTCTGCTGAAACAGGGTTTGTGTCTGTCTCAAGGTGTGCATAGCTTTCAATGGTTTTCCTGGAACACTAAAGGTAAGTTGGAAGGGGACTCTTGATCTCTGGGTTATATAAAGTAAGTTTAAAACAGAATGTTGTCTGTCTTCACTGCAGCTAATGTAGTGGGAGCCTTTAAGAGTTTAAGTGATGCATTTGACATTGCCTTTCCATAAGAAAAGCTTCATTTTTTTTTGCCACAGGAGGTAAAGCATTTCTCTGGTAGCTGTAAGTCCTCCTCTTTCTCATGCATAATACTGTAGTTTTCGCTGTTGTGAACCTGGGAGACCTTATGTGCAAATCCTTGCAAAAATCTGCTTTTTGCAGTGGGTGATTTCTGTGAGGGAGTGCAGGCAATGTGCTGCATTTCCACATCTGATAAAAAAATGGAGGGCTTGAAGTGAATACCAACCAGTAAATATATAGCAGTACTTTCTAACTGCCAACTTGTATTCACTGGCTCTAAATTGCATTTCTGTATGCTGTCAACATATCTTGGACTCTTTTCCTCTCTTCTTGTCACAAAAGCACCAGGAGTCTGTGTTTGTGATGCACCTATAAAACCTGACTGTCAAACCAGAGTTGACAGCTCTTCCATCTGCTGTTGACCTCTGCTCGTTCACATAAATATCTCTGTGTTCAAGAGCTGATGTAATCTGTCCAGTGAACGCAGGTTCGCCTGAGGCCCCAGCTTACACACATGGTTTGTGAACTGAAACACATGCGTTTGCTGGGAGAACTATTTAGTATGACTTCCCATTTCACTTGTAAGCTTTGACTGAGCTACAGATGATGGAGGGTACTACTTGCTAAAATACTTCTGCTGCTCTTCAACAAGATGTAGTGGTTTCCAGAGCCACAGTTACCTCAGAGTCGCTCAGATGAGCTGAAGGCACAGAGCAGGTCAGGAAGTAATCTGGAGAAGAGATGTATTTTTAGGAGGCAATTATCCTGATTTTTGCTGAGATACTTCCTAGTAGCTGGTACAGTGCTGTGTTTTGGTTTTAGTCTGAGGGTAATATTGGTAACGCACCTATGTTTTAGTTGTTGCTGAATAGTGCTTACACTGATCGAGGGCTTTTCAGCCTCTCATGCTCTGGGCCAGTGAGGAGGTGCGTGAGAAGCCAGGAGGGAGCACAGCCAGGACAGCTGGCCTGAACTGGGTAAAGGGATATTCCATCCCATAGATCGTCATCGGTATAGAAACTGGGGAGATCTGGCTGAAAGAGCAGTTGTGTGGTACTTGCTGGCTGGGGTTAAACCGTGACAGCAATGTGGCATGGCCCTTCTGGCAGGAGTGGGGTGGCAGTATGTCGTTAGCTATATATGGATAGAGGAAGGTTCCATACTGCAGAGTGCGTGGATATGAAAGTTAGTGTAAAGAAGATCTCGGTAAATTGCCTTTTTAAGAGAGCATGCACCCCAGCCTTGGGCATGTCCAGCACATAGACAAGTTGGACTGGCACTCCTCGGGGCACCCAGTGGGCTGTGGGACAAACCCACTCACCTGGGATTACTTGAGTCTTCGTTTTGACTACTTGCCTATTTGCAGACAAGCATCAAAAGGAACTGTCTCATTTTAACAATATTCTGATGGACTTTTGTGTTCTCTTGATAGCTGCCATTAACCTAGCAAAGCTGAAGCTTTTCCGACATTACTATGTTATGGTAAGTAAAACATCTTACACCTGCATACAGAGTATGTGGAAGCCATTCAAGCCTTTTAATGGATTACGTGTTGGAAGCTACAATAGCTGGTGGATATGGTGGGGATGTTCCTAGTTCTGTGGCAGTGCCGTGTGCTGCCGTCTTGGTCAGCTGGGTTATAATCCTCGAAGCAACTTCCTGTCTTTTCATACTGGTTGCATCCTGCTATCTTTAAATTGGTTCCAGCTATTTGTAATGCTTACTGATTTCCTCTGGAGACAGCTTGAGCTGCCAGTTGAATTGATGGGCTTGAATAACGTACTGTAAACTTGCTAAAAATTAAACTTGGGACCAAATGGTGCCTTGAGATGCATGTGTGCAGTTTCTGATTAAGTCTGTGGGAGCCATGAGCATACCCCCCAAGAGAGCCTGGGCTTCTTAATGATTTCCAGCGGCCTCATTTCAGACTCTTGTAAGTAGGAAAAGTAATAAATTACAATCATGATTCTTCAAGTTCTACAAAATCGTAATACTTAAAGCATTTCCTGCTGTAACTTGAATGCGTTAGCAACAGCTTGAGTCATTTGGATGTTCAACCAGCAGTAGAGCCCTCAGCCTACATCTTCCATGTTTATTGAGGAGCATAATAAGGCTAGTCTGAGTTAATGAGTTGCTTGGGAATTGCTTGAGCTATTTCTCTGGAAAAAGAGGTTCTATAAGGATGGTGCTATTGTTCTCACGCTTTCTCCTTTTCCTTCCCAGATTGTGTGTTACATTTACTTCACACGGATCATTGCAATTCTCATAAAGATTGCTGTTCCATTCCAGTGGAAATGGCTGTACCAGGTATTTGCCAAAAAAGGAAAATCCATCCATTTCTTTATTTCTTTTTATTATTATTATTTCAACATAACTGCACCAAAAAATATTTGACTATAAATAACTGCACCATTATTCCTCATGTTATAGTACAACATCTCAAAGCACAGTCCTGCAGTCTGTCTCCTCCTGATTTTTATCGCTGATGCGCCTAAGGTGACAGGAATATATGTTCAATTTTATGCTTGTCCAGCCAGTCTGCTGGATTATACATGAGATGTCTGAAAGTAATTGTATTATTGATTTTTAGTCTTTCAACTTAAAATGTCTGAAAGAAATTAATCAAGAGCACACAAAGGGAGAAGAAAACTCATCAGGTTTACCTTGTGTAATTGAGGCCCTTGGGAGCCAGTAAAATGTGCTTTTGCTTTTCCATATACAGGCCTTGTGACTTTTAAATACTTGGTTTCTTAACATATAATCCAGGTAACTGTGCAGAGGGTCTTTGGAATACATTAACTGTTGAAAATACCAAAACAACATAGGGATAATATTCTCTGTTCCCCTGTCCCATTCCCCCCCCGCCTTATTTAAAAGCCAAGTCTTGCCGTAGTTATTTAAAAGCACTAGAGTGATGGTTAGAAGTGTAACTGTATTTAAAGTGACAAGGGAAGCTGAAAGAACAAAGGGCTTGACAGCCTTTACCCTGGGATTAATGATAGCAGGGCAGGAATTGCTTTGTTACTTCTGCTGTGGCACAGGCTTCTTGGCCCATTAAACCTTGAACCTCATGAATGAAGAGAAATGTTTCATGACCATGAAGGATTACAAGACTGAACTTCAATCTTGTGTTTTTACTTGCAGCTGCTGGATGAAATGGCCACCCTTGTGTTCTTTGTCCTCACTGGGTACAAGTTCCGTCCAGCATCAGACAACCCTTATCTACAGCTGTCTCAAGACGATGAGGATGACTTGGAGATGGAAGCTGTGTAAGAGCCTTCCCCCCTCTTTTTTTTTTTTTTCGCCTCTTCACTTAATTTGAGGAAAATAACGTTTAAAAACAGTTTACTTTCATGTCTCTAAATCCTCCTTTGAAAAAGGTTAGGGTCTGCCTGTGTGTTTAAAGACAAGGTGTCTGTTTTTGCTGTGTGTTAAACTAATAAAGAGATTTGTGATAGTCATAGAAGCCTCTGAGCTGGAGATTGCAGTACTGTGGAATAAGCTGGTGAAGCTTTTCAAGAGGCAAAAAGATGCTCATGAAAATATCCAGTGAAAAAGCTTCTGTGTTTAATATGTTGCTGAGCACCAACAAGCCTTACAGATTGTCATGAATGCTTCATGGTTTAGAAAACAAACCACCAAACCACCAGCAAAAACTAACAGTCTACAGGATATAAATGAGCCTGGTGTAAGGTCCCTTCTGCCTTGTTCAGCCTTTGCAGAAACTTAAGTTGCACTGAGCTGAGGAGATGGATTTTTACCAATACTCTTCCCTGTTCTATTCTTCGTTGTTAAACCGTGAGGTACCACAAATGCAGTAGGACCTCAGTCTGGAGGAGTTATAAAGTAGGGCTCTGCTGAAGTCTCTGTCATTTTCTTTGCAGTGGTTTTCTGAGTACTTAAAAAATGAGTGGCATTTCTGAATCTATAATAGAAACTGCCCTAAGAAATTCAGCATGCAAGAAGTGTTGAATACAGCTATAAATGTGACAGACTCTGTTGCCTTAATAGGAGCCAAGCTAACCTAATCTCTTTAGTAGTCACACATTTCATGCATAATTGCAATTCATGTACAGGCTCAGAAGCCTGTTCCTTAGAGTTTTTTCCACTTTGGCAAATCTCCTTTACTTGGGTGAAACAAGTCAGCATTCCAGTTCTTATTGCAGAGGGGAAAAAAGGCAGAAAATGTTTGCCATCATAGCTCAGAAAGAAATGGATCTTATTGGGAAATAGCTACGGTGGTTTGAGTCATAGAATCCAGCCTGAAATGTCATGCAAGCACTTTAGTTTCTCTGAAATACCTCTAGTGACAAAGATCCTCTTTCCAAACACATAGCTATGTTTGCTTTAGGTCCATAAAATCTGTCATTGTTGCAAGTGAGATTCAGCTAGTGCATAGTGACTTTAGAATCACAATCACTTAAAGGCATTTAAAATGGTTTATGTAAGAAACTGGTTTCAGTTTGGAAGCTGGTAAGTAGTGCCTTTGTGATGCACATGTTTGAACTGGAAGATGTGGCAGGATTTGGGATTATACAGAAATGAGCTTTATTACTTTTTGCCTAGTAGAATGAATTTCAATCTTGCAATATATACTTAGTGATTTTTTTTACTTGGGTTTTATTAGGACAAATAATATGGCACCTTTCAAATGTAGTGATTTCAGTAAATTGAAGAAGCTGCTATAAATTTAGGAGAACCTGCCAGAAATAAGCTGGAGAAAGTTTAATGAACTAATCCAGTGATTTACAACTCCCCATAGTGAAACAGAGATAACTAGAAACTCAAGGATCAGAATTTCCTGTGGGCCTTTTCCTAGTAAGGCATTTTGCCCTCTGCCTTGGGAGTCTCCATTGTTATGCCTTTTGGCCTGTTCCCCTTAGCTTTGCTTGAATTCTTCTCATCTGATTCACCAGTTTTACTCTTTTGGGCAAGTGGCAGGGTGCAATCTGTGTCTTGTTCTCCTTTCCCCAGCTGCAGCAGGGAGATTGTTTGCACGTATTTGACAAGCATGGTGTATACACATTGTGACAGGTGAAGCACTGCAAGGAAAGTGTATTAAGTTTCTTGTTGATTTGGTCTTCCTGGTCCTATTTTTGCTTTTATAAATATTAAATGTTGTTTCTGTAGGGGAAAAATACCAAGGTTTATTTGAGCAAGTGACTAAGTGCCTGACAGCATCCTGACTAACCAGTGCATGGGTGTGTTTTGTCTTTCATGTGATAAATATCTACTTGTCTTCAGAGGCTATGGCAGAAGTTAAAAGCCTCCATACTTCATAATGTCCTGGTATGTCTTTTTGCCAGGTTTTACGGTTATTTTTCTCTGCAGGAGGGCTTTTGTTAAAATCAGGCACTTTAAAACAAGGGGAGAGCTGTGTTTTCCAGGCTTGCTTGTTTTCCAGTAAAAATAATAGGACATTTGAAGTGTAACTGTCTAGCTTATGCCCATTTTCATGCAGTGCAAACTAGACAAAGCTCAGTCTGGCAGTAAATGTAAGTGTTGTTAAGGACAGTGTGGAGATCTGTAGAATTTCAAGACAAACACAAAGGCTAGGTGGCAGGGACAGGAGCAACATAAGGCACAAACCTTTCCTCTGTAAGTTCTTGTAACTCTCAAAAATAAAGTGTAAATCAGGAGCAGCAAAGATAACTTGTAGTTAGTCATTTGAACTAACCTGCTTCTATCTTGGGAGAAAGCATCCCTAAATGGTATAGGACTTTCTTCAGTTATACCAGGTTCAACCAGACTCTTCAGTTATACCAGTTCTGCTGGGGAGAAGAGTATAACTAAACCTGAACTAAGGACCAGTCTGTTCTTTGTCAAGTAGGGTCAATAGCAATTCATCATCAACAAAGTGGCTTCTGTGTATTCTCTGCTGGGCAGCCTCTTGAGCCCGTTCTGTCAGTATGTAGGCATGTCACTGACAGTTGTTAGATTAAAGCACTCTGTTTGAAAAGGTGCAGCCACACTTTGCAGAAAGAGTTGTCAGGCTTCCAGTCCTAATGCCATTTCTGGGGCATGAACACAAATACAAATGGTACAGTAGATGACGTGGGGGTGAGGAACAGGATAGAAAGCAGGGTTTGTTTTGGTTTGGGCTTCTTTATTCGTGCAGTAAGTTATTGCATCAGCTCAGTAAATTTGCTTTAAATGTTAGGTACCAAAGTGCTCTTCGAAGGTCTTGGTTGAGAATGATGTTCATACATGCATGAGGGGCTAAGGTATTTCCACTGGAGGAGGAATTGCAGGAAAAGCCATTAATGGTTTTGTTCTCAATTTGGTAAATCCATCTTACTGAGTGCATAGACACTGGCTTTGTTTTTCCTTACCACCCAAAACAGCCTCAACATAGTGAACTGTTGTGGTAACACTGACCTACCTTTGCTTCTGCTTTGGGATCTGGAGTTTCTCACTGAATCATGAGGCAAGCTATTCTATGCTGTGAAGTCCTGCTTGGTTGCTTTTCTCTGCTTTCTCTCAGGTTGTTTTTCATGGCAGACTGATTCATGATGCTCTTTACCAAAAGTGATTTTCTTCACCTAACACATCTTTCCCATGCAGAGGTCTGCTTTTTTGCTCTATGGCTGATCAGCTTTCACTCCAGTTTGAAATAGCTTGTGAAGGCTGGCTGCTGTCAGCATGGCAGAGGTTCTTGTTGGGCTGTAAATCTAAACAAACACAAAAACCAGGTGAAAAGACAGCTGAGATCCACCACAGTGCAGGGCTGAAGGTGCTCCTGAATGCTTAGCCATTGCTTGATACCTTGGATACAACACAAATGGGAAGAATAAAGAGTCCTGTATTTCCACAGCCCATACCACTGGACAGTGTTCAGAGAGCTCCTTTTGTGCCACATTTGTGATGGGTATCCCTCTGAGAGCCACAAAAATTCTCTCCAGAGAGACAATTTAGTGAGGAGCATTTGTTGCACTTTGAGTACTGCTAGTTTGGGGGCTAGAAATGCAATTCAGCAAACTGCAGGTGAGAAACACTTACTTGCAGTATTGCAGGTTAGAACTGAAGCCTTTAGGCTGCTCAGGTGGCTAGAATGAGAACTGCAGTGTGCTTGGTCTTAGTGCTGATACCCTTATTTTGCTGAGCATTAAAACATGTTGGCTGAACTGACTGAGAGGGAGAAGACTTGCCCATTGTACCCAGTTTGAGACAATGAGGATTCAAAAGCTATGTCATACACTTATTATGAGACAAAAACAGTGCTATTTAAATGGTCTTTAAGTTTCCTTACTGAGGAATTCATCCCAAAATCTCTCCCAGGTCTTTGCTGTCGTTGCTGGAGGGAGACATTAAATGGCTTCTGGTACAAATGACATGACTTGACCTGGCAGCAATTTCGGTGTGTAGCTGATTGTCCTGTCCCTCCTTGAATGTGGGAAGTGAATCATTCCCTCTTAGCCATATCCTCTCATCACTTCCGTTATCATCTTGGTGTGCAATGGGTTTGTAATTGTATTAGAGAGCAGTGCTAAAATCCAGGCTGTGTGCCAGGTGGGATCTTACTAGCTGTGACTCAAGTGATAGGACTACTTTGGTGTCATGTATGTGTAAAGCACCTATTTATATATCCCAGTATGTCTGCTGTTGCATTGCTGTGTTAGATGCTCATTTTTGATCTGTTGTCCATTGTAATCTTCAGCTCCTTCCTGAAGAATAGATATTTAGCTCCTTACTCTGTAATTACAAAGTTGATTATTTCTGAAGACTAAACTCTGTAGCTGTCTTGCTGCATTGTCCCATATTTTTCAGACCATTACTTCAGTTTGCCAGAATCTGTCTGCATTCTAGTCCTCTTCTCAAATACGTAGCTCTTAGTGTCTTCTGCAGATTTAATAAGCAAGTTCTCTATTCCATTACCCAGGCAATTACTGAAAATATCAAACAGAAGTGAACCTAGGACAGACCTTTCTGGAACCACACTCCGTGTTCTTTCGTTTTTGACAGGAAACCATTAAGTACATCTCAGTGCAATTCCAATTAGTTATGCGGCTACTTTGGGTTTGTCTAGCTCATGTTTCCCCAAACTTTTTACTATGTGACTGTGGGGAAAAACTTATGTCAACAAGGAGATCTTGGGTGATCTTTGTGTTCTCTGTGCTGATAAGCTTAATGTGATCTCTTCCAGGCAAGTGTTTACTAATCCCGTCTTTCTCCTTTAGGCAACCTGCTTGCTTTTCTATCTTCTTTTTGTTTTTCATTTCAGTAAGGAATAAAGTTGCTGTTTGATCTGTGCCCTTCTGACCCTTTCATAGAATTACAGAATGCTTTGGGTTGGAAGGGACTTCAAAGTTCATCCAGTTCCAGCCCCCTGCCATAGGCAGGGACACCTTCCACTAGACCAAGTTGCTCCAACCCCCATCCAGCCTGGCGCTGAACACTGCCAGGGGTGGGGCAGCCACAGCTTCTCTGGGCCAGTGCCTCGCCATTCTCAGAATAATAACTTTCTTCCTAATATCCAACGTAAATCTTTCCCTATACCTTAAGTTCATCTTGGCCTCGTCTGAAGTGTCTGAACCACAGATGATCCCAGTACTGCACCGCTAGAGAGTCACTGAACGCACCAGTTTGAGTAAATTGTCCTTACAGTACATGAAGAGAAGCTGTTACCTAACATGGAACTATGGGCATGATCTGAGTGTATCTGAAGATGAGTTCTCTTGGGTTATACTGTGAAAATGTTGTTAGCTAGTCTGATCAAATAAAGTATTCTTACGTGATAAACAGCAGGTGAAAGCACACAAAGACTGACAGCAACATCTTTGAACAGGACAGTTTGATGTGTGCTTCCAGGCATCCCTTGTGAATGCACTGAGCTATTGGCACTCTTTACTTCCAGCATCCCAGATAACCTTTGTAGCATATTTTATAGGGGAAAAAATACCTGCATGGAATGAGAATTGTACTGTGCAACAGAATAAAGCAAATGTCTTGTGCATGTCAATAGCCTGTTTTGTATAGCAACAGAGGATACTGCTGGGCTGAAAAGCTTGTGGATAGCCAAGGTAGTTCCAAGAGAAGAGTGGTGCTGTTCTGCCTGGATAAACAGATCAGCCTGTCTAATGTTTGAAGTGTATTATGAGGCTTTGTAGTTCAATGGTCAGATTGCTGTGGCAAATCCAGGTTTGGATGGTAGAAAGTTTTCTTCTGTTTTATTACTGTTACCAGGAGTTGGTGTGCATTAAGCTAATAAGGTTCATTTGGGGCACTGTCCAACTGTGTGTGCAGTTGTATAATATGTTGTACCTGTTAAAAGCATTGCAAATGCAGAAAGAAGTCTTTTAATGCACAGAATTAAGTGTGTCTACTGTAGAGCAAAGTATTTTTTTTAAGCAAGCTGCTCAAACTTTAGTAAATAAACACCTGGTTTAACTGTTTAACCACCCCTGCTATCTTCTTTCAAGTACAAGCAAATATTTGTTGGTTTAGTTTAATGATAGATGGGAAGAACCTTGAGGCTCTCAAGGACAGTGGTCTTGCTCCCAGTGTCCATCAGTATTATGTCCAGGATGACTCTTGGCCTGCAAAATGGTAGCAGTAAGAGAAGCCAAGCATCAAGACTGCTAGGTCTTGGTAAACAGACACATGAGAAGTGTTAGTTGATATGCACAGGAAGTGTGGGCCGTGGGTGCAATGGATGTGACAGTTCAAGTTCCATTCTCTCATGTTTCTCCTTTCTCTTCCAGGGTGACGACTTCTGGAGTAATGGAGGGCATGAAGAAGGTCAAGAAAGTGGTGAATGGTTCAGCAGAGCCACAGGGCGAATGGGAAAGCACAGCATGAATGGACTGGACTGAGGCAGCACTTTCAGAGAAACTTTTTTAATTTATTAATATTCCTCTCAGTGGAAAGGGAGCAACCGGCGCTTCCCAACACTGGAACTGCAGAGCAGGGTGTGTCTAGGGGGAGCAAGGCAGTGCAGAGCTAGAACTATTCCTCTGACCATAAGAAAATGGGATCTCTTGGTACCTGCAAAGGAGCGTGAAGCTTTCTTAGGGATTTTTGGGTAGCTTGTTCTTTTTTTCCCTCCATTTCTGGATTGGTTAGGTATTCCAAGTTGTTTGCAGTCACATTCTTCAGAATGTGTAATACTGATGTGAAGAGAGACCTTTAGTGTGTATGTAAAAGTATATATTTTATATAACGTGCATATATATCTACACAGTTGCTATGTAACATGTATGCTGGGAATTACAAAGCGTGTCAGAAGGTGGGAAAAGAAGATAAGAGATGTAAGTATTTTGGTTTTCTTTTTATAAACTCTCCCCTTGGCTTGGACAAAGCATTGCAAAACAACGAATAGAAACAACTGCAGTTATATGAGAGACTAAACAGGGTATTGGATCAGATGACTTCTGCCACTGCTCATTCTCAGTGGGAAAGTTAAGTATTTTCTTGTATTATCCATGCAGGTACCCACTTGAATGTGTCAGGTTTTCAAATGTATTGCTACATAGGAAACAAGTGACTGTTCTCCATTTAAAATGCTAGCCCATAGTGCAATAAGCATTAACATAGATTCTCCACTGTTCATGGAGTTGCTCTTGATTTCACACCCTCCTGACAAGAAGTACACAAGAGGTCTAAGACTGATGCTTGCTTTTTAGGGGTCCGCTGTGCTATCTTAAACATTTAATTTCAAGCTGTGACCCAGAGCCTTTTGATCTGTTTTCCACAATATTTTCAAGGTATTCCAAAAGACACTCCTTTCTGGCACAGCAGGATCAGTACTAGAATATCTCCAGTGCAAATCTGTCCAGCAAATCTGCTGCAGCCTAAATCTCTGGTTCACCGTTATCCTGAGGTACTTGGCCTCCCTGGATGGCTGCTTGTACCTCTCTGGCTGTGCAGAATTGATGATGCTGCTGTTTGAGATGAGCTGAACTAGTCAAAATGGTACTGCCACCAAAGCCAGGCAACTGCAGCTCCCAGTCCTAAATGGTTTTTGTCAGGAAAGGAGTAGATTATGACCAGAACCTCAGTGCAGGGGAATACCGAAGTCTTGACTATTCGCTGCAACCTTGCAGTGGAGTTTTTACAGACATATAACAAAAGCCATGTGTGCTTCTCTGTAGTACTGTGGTATTGTTAGTAAGGCAAGCTGGTGCCCATAGCTGGAGTAGTAAAGCATAGTAAATGATTGTGAAATGTGGGGGAGGATGGAAGTGGTTCACTGATGTAATGAGGGTAAGCTTTTAGAAAAATAAATTAAGTATAACTCACTGACCCACTGAAGCCTTAATATTCATGTGGAGACGTTGACATATGGTGCTGTCAAGCAAAGTGCTTCTATCAGGGTGACAGGGAGAGGTATCATCACAGAGCTTTGGATGTGCCAGCATCTTTTGCAAGCTCCTTTAGGAGTTGCTTTTTTGGCTGAAGGGACTACATCTCTGGGGCACAACTGGTTAGAGTATTGGCCATTACGTTTGTTATTCTTTAAGTTTAGAAGGAGGATTTTCTTTGGAACTGTAAGCCACTTCGCTAGTCTTGAATAGGGATTGTAGAGCTCTTAAGTGAGCAATCTGTACCAAGACTTGTTTGAAGAGCAGCTTTGTTTTCTTTGGTTAATACTTCTTTTCCCAGGTGTTGATTCTATGCACCATGGAAATGGTAGAAATCAATCTGCCTGCTTTGATACTTGGAACTGGTTTCTCTTCAGGAAAAGCATAAGAATAGCCCACTTCTGGGTTACAGAGTCCTCTTCTAGGTTGTTTTCTCCTCAGCTGTAACTGCGTAGGAATGGCAGCAGTGATAAAGTTTGACTGTTGCTGCCATTGTCTTGCAATGATACAGTTTTAGTATCAGAATCAGAGAGCCTACACCACTAGAAAGACTTTTAGGTGACCTGTGAGCATTTTAGACCTTCTTTATGAAGAAAACTGCATATGATGTAGCTGAGGTGTGAGAAAATGGACTATAAACAAACAAAGGCAGTCCCAGCTCATCATATGGCTTAAATACCATACATGAAAAACTCATCCTCTGCACAGCTCTTCTATCCCAGTGGAAATGTCAGTGTCTTCATCCAAAAGGCTACTCAAACAGGCTGTAAACTTTGTTCAGCATAGTCCACTGGAGACCTGAAGTCGGTTGGCACTGAAGTATGTAAAGGATAAGGATTTGCTATTAAGAACAGAAGTGCAATAACAGTGTTAATCTGGACATGATGCTTCCTTAGAACCTATTAATACCTTTTGCAAATGAGGTGTGAAATTCAGATGGGTGTGTGGCATTTCACCCCAAACCATGAGGGGCTGCACCAGGATCCCAGCGCGTGCTGAGCTGGTTCCAGATAGCTGCCTGTTCCATACCTCAGTATCAGTGGAGCTGCTGATTTGGCAAATGCTTTTACCTTACTCTCAGGTTTCTGGTTTTTATATGCACTTTTTTTCTCAAGTTGCATATGGTGTGGGTTTATCTGCCAAGTCCCTGGCTCACTAGTCAAAGACCAAAATGGGTGGTTTCATTTTGTCGTGGCATTAAAAGCCATGACCATACTCTTGAAAGTGCTTTTTAGAAGAGCTTTTCTTAAGTTCAGACCTGAGCTTCAGCAGTCAGCTGTACAGCTGACCTCAGCTGGCACTTATTGCAGGATGCTACCCAGCTGCAAAGTAATAACTAGTGAGATGTAAGCAGTAGTGTAGAAAAAGACAAGAAAGAGCGATAGAAGATCCTTACTGCAGCCATTTCCAAAGTGAACTTCAGCTTTCTCTAATGGAATTCCTTGGAGCAGGTCAAAAAACTTGTCTTGCAGGGTTGTGTGATGGATTGGACAATGGAGGGTGAAGAGGATGGCTGCGGTTCTGTTTCTCTTGCAGCACAGTGTGGTTTGCCCTGCAAAGCATCAAAGGAGGGTTACTCCCTCCCTCATCCTCTCAAGGTGAACCCACATCTGCAGAACTAGCCAGTGCATGGCTCTATTAGTGGTGTAGTACTGCAGCTTAGAGCTCACCAGGCAGGATAATCACAGTGCTTGCCTTTCAAATGCTGATGATGCCTATCTGGTAGGAAGATCTGTCTTTTGCAGGCAGGGGAAATGGAAGAGCTGCTTGTGGCTTACAGACCGTTTTGGGATGGATCCTTACTTTCCTGTTCATGCCTTTTACTGAAGCGAGCAATTAAATCCATCACCTGCAAGTACACAATGGTAGATTGACAGGAGTCCTGGAAAAGCAGGTGTGATGCAATTCAGAATAAATGGATTTAAATGCATTCACATATGTTGCTGCAGTGGAGTCCTGTGCACCCTCTGCAGATGAAAATGGGATTGATTCAATCTTCAGTTATAATGCAGATTATGCTCCAGTAAATCCTTCTTGATGATGACATGCAAATACCACTGATACACTCCTCCCTCCCACTGTAACTGTTCAGAAGCTGTCTTCCAGAGGAAATCTCCTTGCAGTGCAACTGCCAGACTCTTGCATTCTTCAGGCTTGAAAATGTTTTCCTTGATGGTTCATCAAGAGATGTGCTAATAGAAAGCAAGACATAATGGGGTCATCTGGAACATTGCTGCCGCTCACTCAGAACAGAGCAGTTTGAGCTGAAGAAGCCACACGCTGTCCTATTAAGATGCTCTTTCATGTTGTCATCTAACTCAGTGTGTCATGATCTGTGCCGTGCATTGTTCAGTGCTTCTCTCCAGCTGAGTGCCCTGTTCCTGGGTTTCCATGCTGCCATACCCTGGGAGCGTGTTGTAACAATTTGCTGCATTGCAGTATTTTGTCTTGGAGCTAGCAATGTGGAAGGTGTATTGTGCTAAGCTAAGTGGACTCTGTAGCATCAGTGTGCATCCGCCATCTATCCTTCAGCACTGCAACATTCCTTCTGGCCATGAAAGTGCGTATCCTAATCACTTCAGTGTGCACATTTGAAAGTCCAATTGAAGACTGGGTTGTCTTTTTCATTTCCTTCCTTGCAGTATGCTCCTCTTACAGAAGGGAAATGCAGCCAGTGATAATCCAGTTGACAAGGGAGTTTTATGGTTGTCTATTTGAAAACTGCCTGGTTGCATTCGAAGCAAATATTGGGTGTTTGTATGTTTTGCTCTGAGAACTGAAGTTGCTTAGCTATTAATATAATCAGGTAGTCGCAAGGTATTGAAGGGAAGGAAGCCTTCTCCTTCAGCCTACCTTGTTCATCTCCTTCCATCTGACCTGTCATGATAGCAAGCAGACTTTAAAGCAGATATGTTTTATTGATTCTGTGTTATCACCTCCAATCATCAAACGTTTTCCCATTTTCTCACCTTGGCAAAAGGAGCATGGAGCTGTGGTCTGCAGTAGATGGGAGGCACAGTGATATTTGAAAGGTAACAGCGCTTACACTAAAACCTGTGATCTTGTAACTTCAGTACTATGAATGTTTCCTGAATGCTGAGGTGGTGCTGCCCAGAAGCGCTTGACCAAGTGGTTTTTTGTGTTCCCTGGGGTTGATTTGCTCAGAAACATTGTCCTAAATTGGCTTAATCTGGTGTTTCTTGTAGCTGCTCTATCCGATGCTGGTTCGGGCTTATGAATCATTTTTACTTAGCAATGTTGGGAAGCTGTGTATTTTCCTTCCTTGTAGTTTCTCGCTTGGTTATAGCAATGGTCCTGTAAGAACCACCCATGATATGTACTTGCAAGTGGTTGGAACAGAATCTAAGAAAAATACTGAGATATTTATGTGTAAAGTGGTGATACTGAAAGAAAGTGGCTGAGAGAAGAGTCACTCCTTGTAGATTGATTGGCTCAAGAGCCCATTTATGTTTTGACTGCAGCAATCCTGTAGAAAGGACAACTCTTAATAAACATTTCCCTGTGGGATTTCACTCGGTTTTCTGCTCTCTGTGTAACAAAGTAGAGCCTGGCCTCCACATTGTCAGAAGCACTTTGTCCTGCAGCTGGTATACTGGAGCATTGGACTGGTACCTGGTCTGTCAAAACAGAGTATGTGTCTAAATAGCTTCCTTTTCCCTTTACTAACTATTAATAATTAATTCTAGATCCTTTTGTGTCATTAAGCAGCTGTAGGGCACCTTGTATCATGTAGCTTTGAATTCACTTAGTAAATGACCTCCAAAAGAACTTCAGAAGACTTCCCTGTGTACAGCAAGGTCCAGTTCCAGGGGTCTTGGTGACTTGTAAATACCCTATTCCTGGGTTTATGTTCAGATGTACAAAAGGGTTTTTCCAGTATTTTTTTAAGCTTTATTAAACAACAAACTCAACTTGAAGAGAAGGCGAGCTAGGTACATATCAGGACAGTCTGTGTAACTTGGTTTCCTTGCTGTAATGCAAACGTGTAAAATAAAGACTGACCAGAAAGAAGTTTAATGCATCTCATTTTCTGCTTCTGAACTGCTAGTGACCAAGTTGACCTCTGTATTTCTGCATTTCCACGTGCCTGACTTCCATTTGCAGCCATGAACGTCTGCGTCACGGGGGAAAGCTTTCTGCCAGTGACCCACAATGGGATGCACAGAGGTGCCTCCAGGTGCTACAGCTGTGTTTGCATGAGCCTAGCTCCTCTCCTGGTTTTATAAGCTGAGCTTGTGCACTAGTTTGTGAAGTGAGTCTCAGATGGAAGGGTTTGTCTCTCATGGCTTTGCAGTCTTGGCCAAGAGGAAGGTGGGCATCTCCAGGGCTTGTTGCCAATAGCCTTTCCTCATTCCACAGGGCTTGGTATCAGCTTTGCAGTGCAAGGGAGGACAAAGAACCAGTGCTTTGAACCTTGGTGAATGGATACAAATTAAGGGTAGGCACCTGAATTATAAGTAATACCCTTTGTGGACCAGGCCACATTATCTCAAGGCAAGTCATTGACTTGTTTGCTTCAGGCTGGACTGAGGGATGCTGTGGGACTTCTGTAGACATTCTTGTCCTGAGATATGAGCATTTAACCATGCATTTCAGCTCTGCAAACTAGTTGGGTTGGCAGGGATGAGGACAAAGGATTTCTGTGTTCTTCCTGATAATCCCTGCCCCTCAAAAGCATATGTCCTTCGTCACCAAATGTTTTCTACAGTTTAGCCTATGGTTCTCATTCTACCACCGAGGGGTAATGCCAAAAATAACCTGTGTTCTCTACCCTGTAAATCCCAAGCAGCCGGTTCTGCATTGCCTTAAGCCTTTGGGTGGGTGGTGTTTTGCCAGGAACTAAACTATATAAAGTACAGGGATTTGGGACTTAGAAATACTGTGCTGTAGAACAAAACAGACTGCATGTGATGGAAGGAATGGATGGCTGGTGGTTGTGCTGGGGTAGGCTATATCAGTTCCATACAGGTTCTTCTTGGATGTTGGGTTTCTCCAAACCGAACATCCTCTGCACTTTCTGTCTGTTGTATATTTGGCCTTAAAGCATCCCATCTTAAATTGACAGCAGCCAAACTCATCCCTGTGCACAGTGCTCAGTGGAATTAGCTGTGCTAGGCCAGAAAATGGTCCTGCTGTAAGGAAAGATGAAATGTGAGTGGTGGGGAGCATAAAGTGGGTCTAAATTGTGGGAAGACCCACTTGAGATGGAGCGTGGGTTATTCTTGATTTCTAACCATCTTCTCCAAGGAAAGACAAAAAGACAAAGCCCCTGATTGCAGCAGTGCTCCTAATGCAAAAGGTCTGTTGCAAACAGCGATTGGTACACTGTGCTTTATTTGGATGCAGGTTTATAGGTGTTCTCCTGTCCAGGGGAGGGCAATTGTTCTCCTTGCTTTAAGGATTTTCTTCTAGTGCCTGAGCTGCCTTGATGGTTTGCTGCTCCCTGTTGCAGTGCAAGCTGCCTGCTGTCAATGCTCTTGCTCTAGCAAGATAATCTTCAGGACTGCAAAGAGCTGCCTTCTCTGTAAATCTTGATTTTTACCTTCCTTTGCCTTCTGACTGACAGACTCTAATGAGCAGGAGCGTGTTATAGTGCCCTGTATAGTGAATGGTCAATAAAAACAAATTGCTTTGTACAGCAGAGGTAATAACACAGCTTGTATTGGCACAGCGGATCCTGATATTAGGGTCCTTGGTTAGGAGACAAGGACTTTCATATGCCTTTAGTAACAAATGCATGTCATCTCTTTCTTCTCTCCCCTTTCATCCGTGGAAAATAATATAATTTGGGGTGACACTGCCTCGTCCGTGACTCTTTTGCCTTATGGAGTATTTTTAGTGGGGTGGCTGAGGCATAATAGATGAGATGCTGAAAAAATAGGGATGCAAGGGGAAGCTGTTACAGTGGTGGTAGATAGCAAAGATGAAGCTCAAAATGAAGGGGGTGGCTTAAAACCCTTTCTTACTGTTCCCTTGTGAGATGATTGAGATGAGCTTGGCAAGGGACTTCAAGCATCCTTGATGAGAGGAGCAGATAACAACATGCCTCTTGCCTGCAGCAGGGGCAGGTATATTGCTAAGAGGGTTTTTTGTCCCTGAGGACACTGCTGTGGGTGCTGATCTTCTGCCTAAAGTCCTGAGTCATGCATGTTAGAGTGGCACAATAGAATAAGGTTGCCCAGAGAAGCTGTGGCTGCCCCATCCCTGGCAGTGTTTGAGGAATCCCACCCCTGGCATGGGTGTGAAGGTATTGATCTGCATCTCCTGGGGAAAGCCAGACGTGTTCCTTTGGGGCTGGATCTCATACCAGGGGGTGGTGGCCAAATTGGAGGGGCTACAAAGAATATCTGCAGTGACTGAGACAAGAGAACTGGGCAACGACAGCAGATTGTGAGAATTAAAGCTGTAAGCCTGACTAAGTGATGATTAAAGTGAGCCAAGGAGATGTAGCACGCTATAAAATGGCTGCATTGGGGGGGAATGGCAGAAAGGGATGGGGAATTCATGGATGTGGCTCAAGGCCTGAGCTGTGGAGAGAGAGGTGAGATGTAATGAAAGCAGAGGAAAACAAGATGTTGTGAGCCAACCTTTTGCCAAAGAGATCTCCCTGGAGGAAATGGAGACAGTTGTGTTGTTTTAGGTAATCAACACTCTACTGGACAAATCACTGCTAAATACACCATAGGGAGCAACCTCCTATCAGCTGTGAGCTCTGCCAAAGGCCCCACTCAGCCTTTTGCATTTGCTTATCTCAGTATGAAGTACATTGTGTGCATAATTTCTAGTTTGGGGGTTCATTTTTATGTTCCTATTAAACCGTAGATGCCTCGAGTGAGCTCAGCTGCTCTATAGGAGGACCATCAAAGTACACCGTTAAAATGAAGCTGGTCCGCCTGTGTGCTCGTCTCTAGTCCCAGTAAGTCAGAGGTTTAAGTGTTGCTGCAAAACTGAGCAGGCAGATCTGCTGGGATTCACGGAGCACACAATGCCCGTGCGTGGCCGTGAATCAGAGCAGCCTTGTGGGAGGCAACGCTTCAAGCTCTTACGGCAGCAGAATCTCAAAAATAGGTACAGGTTGATTTTGTGTGTCTGGATGTGATCTGAGTTGGGCTTTTTTTGGCTGCTTTGGGGTTTTTTTTGGGGGGTGAGGGTGTTGGGGTCTATTTTTAAAGAGGTTACATTTAGATCTTAGGAAGAAGCTCTTCCTGGTGAGGGTGCTGAGGCATGGGCTGTGGCCAGAGAAGCTGCGGCTGCCCCATCCCTGGCAGTGTTCAAGGCCAGGTTGGACACAGGGCTTGGAGCAACTGCTCCAGTGGAAGGTGTCC